>JACEEZ010007157.1:183506-206006 GCA_016584305.1 Chionoecetes opilio
TGTAACAAAGAGAAAAGATTAAAACGTGGTTTGAGAAGGAAGAGGAATAAGAAGAAGGGTTCATAAAATAACCCTTTTTTTTTGTAATGTTCGTTTTTAATTGTATTTTTTTGTATATTTATTTATTTAGGTACTTATTTTTTCTTAAAGGAATGAAAAGAGGAAACGAGAAAATTAGATTAGGAGGGAAGGAAGCATTGTCCTCTCCTCTTAAGCCTGGTTTACACTGGGCAAAGGTCAGCACTTTTTAGCGCCGGGAAGTCGGCCTTTAGAGGCCGAGTGCCGAAATTACATTCACACACGCAATTCGTTCTGGGGAACAAATGCTGGTTTGTTGTTGTTCCCGCGTCCCCGCCATCAACAGTGTTTACAGTGTACATTTAACCATGAATAGTCAGTTTTTCCTTGATATCATCTACTAAATCAAACTCCATGTCTTACCTAACATAATCTGATTTAACCTAACAACCGTATCTGGCTGTAGCTAAAACAGAAAATTTTCGGTATTATAGCTATGTATCGCCATTGCCATGGGAAATTGGGATTCAAAGTAAGGATGAAAAGATCTACACGATGATGTAAGTTAAATTTGTTAGTTTTTAGTACCCAATACCGAAATTATAACAATAATTGGGGTGAGTGGGGAAGAGGGTGGTGCTGGCTTCTGCATTTGTTTGAATTTGGCGCGCGAAATTCTCGGCAACTCAGCAGCTTAAAGTAATCGTCCAGACCCATTTTTTTTTGCCTAATTATGTTGAATGTACATTCAAAACACCTAATCCACCAAAAGTAATTGATTTCCAGGCCTTATTTCCATAAAAACACGACTTTTGTAAAAAGCGCGCGAAAAAAAAAATCTTCCCTCCAACAGGGCTATACTGTTTTTGATCGTCAGAACAGGGACGCCCGCAGACACTCTTTCTGACACCTGTCGGCAAATTTTATGATGAGCGATTGTACTTCGGTGTCAGACGGAATCTGTCGCTGTGACCGACACTTCCCACACACACGCCTGCACACACGCCTCCTTCCCACACACAGCCTGCGCAAAACCCAAAACCCTTCCTGCACACACACAACACATACCACACAACACACACGTGTGTGGAGGGCGTGTGTGTGGGAAGGAGGCGTGTTGTGCAGGCGTGGTGTGGGAAGGAGGCGTGTGTGCAGGCGTGTGTGTAAGAAGGGTGTCGGTGTGCGGACGTCCTTGTGTGGGAAGGAGGCGTGTGTGCAGGCGTGTGTGTGGGAAGGGTGTCGGGGGTGCAGGCGTGTGTTGGGAAGGAAGCGTGTGTGTGGGGAAAGGGGGGGGTGTGCAGGCGTGTGTGTGGAAAGGAGGCGTGTGTGCAGCGTGTGTTGTGGGAAGGAGGCGTGTGTGCAGGCGTCTGTGTGTGAAGGTTTTCGGTGGGGCAGGCGTGTGTGTGGGAAAGGAGCGTGTGTGCAGGCGTGTGTGTGGGAAGGAGGCGTTGTGTGCAGCGGTGTGTGTGGGAAGGAGGCGTGTATGCAGCGTGTTGTGTGGGAAGGAGGCGTGTGTGCAGGCGTGTGTGTGGGAATGGTGTCGATGTTTCAGGCCGTGTGTGTGGAAGGAGGCGTGTATGCAAGCGTGTGTTGGGAAGGAGGCCCTGTGTGCAGGCGTGTGTGTGGGAATGGTGTCGATGGTGCAGGCGTGTGTGTAGGAAGGAAGCGTGTGTGCAGGGTGTGTGGGGAGGGAGGCGTGTGTGGGAGGCGTGTGTGTGGGAAGGGTGTCGGTGTGCCCGGAGGTGTGTGGGACGGGGAAACGTGTGTGCAGGCCGTGAGTGTTTGGGGAGGGTGTCTGTGTGAAGGCGTGTGTGGTGGGAAGGAAGCATGCTGCACCCATAAAGGATGCATGCATGTGGCATATAGCAAAAAAAAAATATCAGAGACCCCAAATATCTTCAAGTACTATATTTATCTCTGTGTTTTACGTGCCTCTGATCAGCGCGGGAAGAGGAGCCTCCCTTTCGCTACGTCACGGAGCCTGAGCCTGAGCGTCTGCCCCAAAACTTGAGAGTGTTTTGAGAACTCGGGGAATTTGCAGATTTTGATTGCGGATTATTTAAAACGGCCCCGACTGGATACAAAAAGTGACGACGTATGTTGATATACTCGTTAATGGCTATGATTTGATTGCATTAAAACAGAATGTTGAAATGGTCTGGACGATTACTTTAAAACTGATCGAGCGGTGTTTGGTTTTTTTTCGGCAACATAGGCTGAGATGACTCCGCGGGATTCATCTCAGCCTATGTTTGCCGACATTTGCCCAGTGTGAAACCCGGCTTTACCTGTCCCGCATAAAACAAAACGGATGTGTGTGTTTTACCCAAAGCAACGCTATGACTTCATCGAGGAGAAGGAAAAAAAACTAAAGGGAAACCTTGTAGAATTGCATGCAAGGTCTCGATTGTAACTCACTCTCAAGGAAATAATAGATACGCATTACTTACCCGTATCCTCACTTGTGATTATCGACCTTCATTGATGGGTCGTGATGATATTTCGTTTCCTCCTTCCACATATTGACCGAAAAGTTGTGGCACTGTAAGTCACTCTCCCGCCAACCACGATCCAAAAATAATTAAAAAAGAATCTTGTCGCGGTTCAACGGGACGATTTGGAACTGAAGAGAGAGCAAAAGGGTCATGCAGGAGTTTTTTTCAGCATCATACCTTGTAATGGGATTATCTCTCTCTCTCTCTCTCTCTCTCTCTCTCTCTCTCTCTCTCTCTCTCTCTCTCCTCTCTCTCTCTCTCTCTCTCTCCTCTCTCTCTCTCTCCCCTCCTCTCTCTCTCTCTCTCTCTCTCCTCTCTCTCTCTCTCTCTCTCTCTCTCTCTCTCTCTCTCTCTCTCTCTCTCTCTCTCTCTCTCTCACTCCCAAAAATGCTATACCAAGTATAAGAGTGATAGATGACTGAATAATATCAACAATAGTAAGGGTCTCATTAATTAATACAATAGTCATGTTTACAGAAAAACAAGACAATTTGACAATATGGACCAATCGAAATAACGAAATGAAACACGTTACCTTCTCTTCCATCTTAGAAAGCAGAGTTCAGTAGAGGGAGACAGGAACTTATCAGTGAATAGGAAGAAATCTACGTGAACTTGTAAGGAGAGTTTGTCAGCACCGCTGCCATCATGGAGGTGCAGCGGTGGGCTCAGACGTAGCGGCATGGCACGAAATATTATTACACTGAAACAACTTAAAATATCGGATAAAGAATACACGCACACACACACTTCAGCACACACAGACACACTTCAGCACACACACACACACACACACACACACACACACACACACACACACACACACACACACACACACACACACACACACACACACACACACACACACACACACACACACACACACACACACACACACACACACACAGGGGTACTCCGTAGTGTAGGGGTACTCCGTAGTGTAGGGGAAGCACGCTCGATTCACAACTGAGAAGTCCCGGGTTCGATCCCCGGGCGGAGCGGAAACAGATGAGATGTTTCCTTAAAACCCGAGCCCCTGTCCACCCAGCAGTGAATGGGTACCGGGTATTAGCCGGGGGTTTGTGACCCCCCTCCCGGGGTGCTGGCTTCGGCCAACATAAAGCACTAAGGATGAATGATAAAAATGTTGATATGGAGACGGGGCCATACGAGCATTGCTCTGACCCTGTAAAATACAACACTAAAATGCAACAATATGAATACACACACACACACACACACTTAAGCACACACGCACACATTTCAACATACACACTTCAACACACACACACACACACACACACAGTCACACACACACACACACACACTTCAACACACACACACACAGACACACAGAACACACAGAGCACACACAGAGCACACACACACAAAGATGGGCACAGAAATGAAGAGGTCGGTATGTATTGGTGTCATGAAAACGCATGACTCTCCAAGGGTGTGGCGGGGCGCAATGTTTACCAAGACGGATACTCTCCTCCATCAACCACATCAATTATGCATTCATCATTGTCTTAAAAAAGAAAAGAAATATTGCTTCGTGTCCTGTGACAAACCATTTATTTCTGCTCTCTCTCTCTCTCTCTCTCTCTCTCTCTCTCTCTCTCTCTCTCTCGCTCTCTCTCTCTCTCCTCTCTCTCTCTCTCTCTCTCCTCTCTCTCTCTCTCTCTCTCTCTCTCTCTCTCTCTCTCTCTCTCTCTCTCTCTCTCTCTCTCTCTCTCTCTCTCTCTCTCTCTCTCTCTCTCCTCTCTCTCTCTTCTCTCTCTCTCTCTCTCTCTCTCTCTCTCTCTCTCTCTCTCTCTCTCTCTCTCTCTCTCTCTCTCTTCTCTCTCTCTCTCTCTCTCTCTCTTCTCTCTCTCTCTCTCTCTCTCTCTCTCTCTCTCTCTCTCTCTCTCTCTCTCTCTCTCTCTCTCTCTCTCTCTCTCTCTCTCTCCTCTCCTCTCTCTCTCTCTCTCTCTCTCTCTCTCTCTCTCTCTCTCTCTCTCTCTCTCTCTCTCTCTCTTTCATAAATTGCAACACCAGCAAAAATTCACCCACATTAATAACAATGATGATATGATGATAATGATAAATCAAATCAAAAGAAGCTTTCATAATTTTTTACCTGTGCTTACTATTACATATCTTACTTGTAAATCAGAGTTTCTCGTATTTAGAAATCAATAGATATTGTTATTGACTCTCAATGAACTTCATGTTACCGAGCCCTTTATCATAAAAATAATAGACCTGACACATAATTTAAAAGCTTCTTATATAAAAAGACTGGTTTTAGATACGAAAATTTTAAGTTAAAAAAGTTAAGAAAATTTATGTGGTTTATTTTTACGGTAACTGTAAGAATTGTACTATTATTTATTTTTTGAGCTAAGATACTAGAATTCAAGCAGCAATCAATGTTCAGTGACCTTACTTTTTGTCACCTTACCAATATGCTCAGGGCGTCTATTTAGGTCATGTAGTTTTGTATCTGAAGACAATTTTCATCGATGTATCATAGCAATAGAGGGATGTGTACCCTGGGATTAAGCTTTTTGACTTAGCACTTCTATTCCTAATTTTGTATATATGTGTGGGACTGTGGGTGTGTGTTTGTGTGTGTGTGTGTGTGTGATTGTGTTTGTGTGTGTGTGTGTTTGTGTGTTTATGTGTGTGGGTGGGTGTGGGTGTGTTTGTGTGTGTGGGTGTGTTTGTGTGTGTGGGTGTGTGGGTGTGTTTGTGTGTGTAGTAGTAGTAGTTATAGTAAATAAATATTTAAAGTTGTTAATAGTGAACCGAGCCATCCACATCACGTGAGTACCTATTAATAGTAATAATAATAATAATAATAATTTAGTTTTATCCTATTGCTGGACATGTCTAGTTATATATCATTAATAAATTGAATTTCATATAACTATTACAGTAATATTATTACTACTACCTACTACAAAACAAACTGTACCACTATTATTACTTATCATTGATGATACTTGTTCTTATTATTGTTGTTATTGTTGTTGATGCTATCGTCGTATCTGTTAATATTAGTGCAGCTTTTATTATTAGGTATACTTGCTTATAACTATTACCATTGCTCTCTCTCTCTCTCTCTCTCTCTCTCTCTCTCTCTCTCTCTCTCTCTCTCTCTCTCTCTCTCTCTCTCTCTCTCTCTCTCTCTCTCTCTCTCTCTCTCTCTCTCTCTCTCTCTGGATATAGCGTAATGCTTATTATAAAATGTATAGCGTAATGCGTATTATAAAATTTCTGACCCACATGCTTTAAGAACATGTTGTTAGTGTACGAAACAGGATCACAAATGTATAAATTGTCATTGTGTTAAGCAAAAAAGAAAATGTGTCAACTGTAGGAAGGGCGATGGGTGTCAAAACCCCCTGGGACGTGACCAGGGCAGGGAGAGGGACGAGAAGGAGTTCGGCCACAACCAGGAGCCCCAGGATGAAGGTCAACAAGATGGAAGACTGAGGGACATTGGAGTTCCGGACAGCCCGCCACCACTATCACCGTTATCGTCACCGCGCACTCCACCACCGCCACAACATGATGTGCCCCAACTGAACCTCGATGCGGAGGAAAATGAGAGGAGGAACTCCATATGGAAAGGACGAATGGAGGAAGAAACAACAAGATGGGTGAATAACACCTATCCTGAGATAGTTGGGTGGTCAGCCAATAATCTTTTTGAGCCACCACAATGTACAGCCATGGCCAAACTAGTCAAAGAAATGGTCGGCCTCCTCAACACCTATATCCAAGACACGCCCTTTGCACCACATGCGCTGAAAGTCTTCTTCCTTCTTCCTAATCTCTTCTTTCAGAAGACACATCAAAAGGTCAAGACAAACAACAATGTGAAAGCACTCACAAGAAGAGTTGATCTATGGGCAAACAATAGACTGGATGAGCTCCCTGAGGAATCGAGAGCCATACAGAAAAGACTACCAAGACTTCCTCCAAATAAACATAGGAATGACGATAAGGCCCGCGGCTTTGCAGATAGGATGCGACAAGGCAACGTTTCATCCACACTCGGGGCACTCGATGAAGAACAGACCGGCGGTGTGTTGCCACTCACCGAGGAAACAATCCAATTGCTGGAGGACAAACATCCTCCGCCCAGCAACTTAGAGGGACCCAGACTGCAGGGACGCCATCAAATCTCAAAAAGCGTCATCTATGAGATGATAACAGGAGAGATGGTTTGGAAAAAAGCTCTCCAGACAAAAGGCAGCGGGGGTCCTTCAGGCTTGGATGCAAGAGGGTGGCGCCGCCTGCTGAGCAGCACTCACTGTGGCAGTGTCGCTGGTGACTTGTGCAGCGCCCTAGCAGCACTAGCGAGAAAACTTGCCGCCGCCAACTGTCGATATGTTGACGCCCTGACTGCTTGCCGCCTTATCTCCCTTGACAAGAAGCCAGGGTGCAGGCCCATCGGCATTGGGGAAGTCCTCCGCCGGATTATAGGGAAATGCATCATGGCGGTGGTCAAGGAGGATGTAAGAAGAGCGGCAGGGAACCTACAGGTGTGTGCGGGATAGCAGGCAGGTGGGGAAGCGGCCATCCATGCCATGAGGAAGATCTTTGGCCAGGATGAATGTGAAGCGGTGCTGTTAGTGGACGCTAAAAATGCATTTAACACTTTAAACAGAAAGACAATGATTCACAACATTCGAGTTAAGTGTCCCTCACTTGCGACATATGTTGAAAACACATACAGAGATCCTTCAGACATGTACATAAGTGTTAATAGTAATAGTAGTGTTAAGGTTTTGAAATCAATGGAGGGAACAACGCAAGGTGACCCAGTGGCCACGGCAATGTACGCCCTTGACTTATTAGTGCTTCAAGATGTGATTTCGTATGAAAAAACACATGTGAAGCAAGTGGCATACGCGGATGACCTATCAGGGGCCGGGAAAATCACAGACTTAAAGGAATGGTGGACCCTTGTGAATGACAACGGCCCTATTATAGGATACACACCCAGCGCCTCCAAGTCCGTCCTTATTGTTAAACCCGAATATTATGAGATTGGGTGGAACTTTTCAATGGCAGTGGGGTCATTGTGACAAAGGACGGACAGCGAAACTTGGGTGCAGTGATTGGAACAGAGGAGTTCAAGGTGAAATACGTTGGGGAGAAAGTGTCGGAGTGGGTGTAAGAGGTGGACGTCCTGTCCGACATGGCCAAGACAGAACCACACGCAGCTTACTCAGCGTTCACGCATGGCCTACAACATCGATGGAGCTTCGTCAAGCGCACCATCCCAGGCATCAGCCCTCTCCTCAGACCGCTGGAAAACTCCATCAGGAACACCTTCCTACCAGCGCTGCTGAGATCCCATATCATGGGGGATGACGAGAGGGCGCTGCTGACACTTCCACCAAGACTGGGTGGGATAGGGATCACATCCCCTGAGAGACTGGCCGATGAAGAAAACCTAAATTCCATCAACCTCACCAGTTCCCTCACCGAACAAATCATAGTTCAAGACGCAAATGGTGAAACAGACCAGAATGCGATCTTGGAGCTAAAGAAAACCATTTCTAGAAACAGGCAAAGTGCACAAGTGGAAAGCTTGGAACGCCTACAAGGCGTCTTGCCGGATGATACCGTGAGGAAAAATTCACACTGCACAGGAAACGGGAGCGTCCAACTGGCTAACATGCCTGCCTATCAGAGCAAAAGGCTTCAGCCTTAACAAACAAGAATTCGTAGACGCCGCTGCTCTGAGGTATGGCTGGCCAGTGGAGGGAATTCCCAAAACCTGTGCATGTGGATCCCCAAACGACGTCAACCACACCATGACGTGTAAAAGGGGGGGATTCGTGTGCATCAGACACGATGAGGTGAGGGATGTGACGGCCAGTATGCTCAGGGAGGTGTGCCGCGACGTCTCCACCGAACCAACTCTTCTCCCCCTGGATGGCGAACACATGCAGTACAGGACGGCCAACACCACCAACGAGGCCCGGGTGGACGTAAGTGCTCGTGGATTCTGAACCAGAGGACGGAGAGCCTTTATGGACATCAGAATCTTCGATCCGATGGCCGCCTGCCACCGGGAGATCTCCCTGGAAGCCGCCCACCAAAGGAATGAGCAGGAGAAAATCAGGGCGTATGGGGAAAGGATTCAACATGTTGATCAGGGCAGCCTCACACCCTTGGTCTTCCCTACGTCCGGCGGGATGGGCCCCAAGGCCAAGTGCTTCTATTCAAGACTAGCAAATGTAATGGCAGAAAAGAAACACCAGCCGAGGAGCCACGTTGTCGCCTGGATGAGGTGCCGTCTCTCCTTCTCCCTGCTCAGGTCTGCCCTCCTATGTCTCAGGGGTACTAGATATTCCGCCCCCACAACCATCAATATAGCTGGCCTGGACTACCAGGCCACTGTAGTGGAGAGCGGCATATTAGTGTAGATAGTATAGAGAGGTAAATAAGGGTTGTAATTAAGTAAATAGTAGATAAGTAGTAGTAGTATGGTTGGATGCCATAGTCGGTAGCGACCGGAGTTGGAGCTACTGACCTCCAATTCGTGGAGCCCTCGTATATTTCATAAATAAACATGGGGTAGAGGTATCGGTAGTAGTAGTAGTAGTAGTAGTAGTGATGGTAGAAGTATTAGTAGTAGTAGTTGTAGGAAGGATAATCGCCATCGTTATACACTACACAAGTGCACGCAAATGACGCAAACAAAAAAGTGAATGGTGATATAAGAAGATGAAGTGTTCGGGGCAGCCTTGCATGGGTTGAGGCCGCGGTGAAGCCTTGATGGCGGGTAGCGGAAGGTCACGCACGCCTTTGAACCTTTAACTTGTTGCGGGTATTGTCCCCTCACCGCAGGATAACACAGCCACCGCATACACGAATTACCATGGTTTTCTTTCGCTATATTTTCCATTTGGTTCTTTTCCCACTAAGGAACGAATGACTGAAGAGAATGTTTGGATCTTTTTATATTCGGCCATTGACTCTTGGTCGCTTAGGAGGGCTGCCTGCTTCACTGCAGGGGCGCCGCTCTGCATTACTCATGGGTGACAGATTATCCCTGCAATAGGTTAATAAAAAACACACAAAAAACGATGTACTCGTAAACCTACTGGAACTGCACCATAAAATCATAGAGGCCATCCTCTACCGTGACGGCACCAACACCCACCTATATTGGGTCCCGGGGCACGTTGGTGTCCCGGGAATGAACAGGCAGACACTGCGGCTGGACTTGCTGGAGAAAGAGAGCAAATCACCTTCTCCTTACTCCGCAGCGCCTCTTCCATCAAGAACGCAGTGGACAGAGCGGCACTGAGGTCCACCCGCTGCCTCTTCGAAGATGCAATGGAGGAGGGGTCAAGGTCGGTGACGTGGTATGCCACAGCGACCCGACGAGAACCTCTCACCCTTCCACCAGATTTACATCCAAGAGTGGTGTCCCGCCTAATCCGGCTCCGCCTTGGCTACCGATGCGCCTCACAGATCCTACAGACTGCCCCTGAACCCTGCCCGTACTGCTTCGAAGCCGAGGATGATCCCCTCCACCACTACATCCTCCGATGCCCAGTAACCCAGCCCCTCCTTCACCGTGTGGCCTGGATCCCGGACACAGATAACGAAGCAGCGGCACTAACAATAGCCTCTGCCTCCACCCAAATGCTCGCTGATCTGTGTAACAGTCACCCCCTCCATAAATACTAGGCGGTGAAAGCAGTCACCCCACTACGGGCTCTTTGTTAGCCCGTGTGCTCCCACCCAAAAGGGAGCACAATAGAAAACAACAACAACAACATCTAATGAGACTTAGCAGTTACAGCAAAAAGTTAAAAAGACAGATAACCGATGAGGAATTTTCGCTCTCGTTGTCACAATATATATTGTGCCTGGCGTCCCTGTGGCCCCTTGTAAAAGAAATACTTGTAATCGTAATTCTAATTAACAGTATATCAGGCTAGTGCCACGTCCTCCACTCCAGATCTCCTCCTCGCAACACGCAATGCTTTCTTTTGCAAGGCCCTTTGGTGGGTAACAGGCAGTAGTGGGGAGAGGGGATGGGAAAGGGGGGGGGGGTCAAAATTTATGGGGTCTGCATGAACGCAACTCTGAAAAAGAACCAAGAAGACAAAGCCTGACACACTAGTCTTTTCTTCTTACTATTTAAAGCACTTTGAAGAGAGGATTATCTAGACATCTCAATAACATGAATCATTGTTTTTAAAAGGACTCCATGTCGTCTTATTTATTGATTGATCCAGACAATAGCGGCATCCTGCTCGTTATTTATAGACACTGGATCCCCGCCATCCATCGCGCCAATGTAAGGTTTTATTTTTACTGTTTTAGTGTTTGACTTGTATACATGGTTGATCAGTGTCCAGTTGTCCTTTGGCGATGGTAGGTAGGCAATACTTTGTCGTGTAATTATGAATGACATTAATGGAAGTATGTGAGGTCGTGGATAGGAAGGTGGTGTGCCGCGTTAGCGTTCTGTGGAAGGGACTTGAGGGAACCTTGGCTCATGTTTGATGCTGGAATGTACTCGGCCTGCTTATATAAGATTTCTTTTATGTACTTTGTTGTATTTTTTCTCTTCCTTTCTTTCTTCGTTTGTGGTCTCGATCCGCATTGAATCAGGTGGAGAGAGAGAGAGAGAGAGAAGAGAGAAGAGAGAGAGAGAGAGAGAGAAGAGAGAGAGAGAGAGAGAGAGAGAGAGAGAGAGAGAGAGAGAGAGAGAGAGAGAGAGAGAGAGAGAGAGAGAGAGAGAGAGAAGAGAGAGAGAGAGAGGAGAGAGAGAGAGAGAGAGAGAGAGAGAGAGAGAGAGAAGAGAGAGAGAGAGAGAGAGAGAGAGAGAGAGAGAGAGAGAGAGAGAGAGAGAGAGAGAGAGAGAGAGAGAGAGAGAGAGAGAGAGAGAGAGAGAGAGAGAGAGAGAGAGAGAGAGAGAGAGAGAGAGGAGCGAGCGAGCGAGCCAGAGGAGAGAAGGGGAGAGAGAGAGAGAGGAGAGAGAGAGAGAGAGAGAGAGGAGAGAGAGAGAGAGAGAGAGGGGAGAGAGAGAGAAGAGAGAGAGAGAGAGACAAATAATGTCTTATTAGTCCAGCGGATATGTGCAAAACCCTGCATTTTTTAGTAATAACATCCAAAATTGGGACAGTGTTAAAAGATGCATATCCAACAAAAAAATGGATATGGAGCCAACACAAATATAGCAATGGCGGCCATTTTTAAAAAGGCCGCCACTAAAGGCATTTTTCATTATAAATCAGGAGTTATTTCACATGCAAGCATACGTTTTGTGCCTATTCCATGTTTTAATGGATAATAAATTTCCGATGGACATAAAATTGTTTAGGTAAATTTCCAATCATTAAGGTTTTAGTAGTTATTTCGAGAAAAGATGCCTGCCAATCATTTTATTTTTTGTGAGAGAACATATTTGTGTGTCAATTGTGTCAATACCATTGAGTTCATGGACAGATCATGCAATAAGAAATATAATGTGTTCCTATGATAGTTTAAAGCCATATTTGGTGGGTATAGAGGCCGCCAGTGATATTTAAAGGGCAATTATTCTTACGGGACAAAGATATAATGCTTCTAAGATTTGTATATACAACTATGGGAAATGAGAGATATGTAAAGATCATACATACAAACATAATCATACTCTCTCCCTCTCTCTCTCTCTCACACATACACACACACACACACATACACACACGAATTCTCTCTCAAACACACACACACACACGCATTCTCTCTCAAACACAAAAAAAACACACAAAAAACACATACACAAAACACCACGCATTTTCTCTCAAACACACACCACCACACACACACACACACACACACACACACACACACGCACACACACACACAGCATTCCTCTCAAACACCACACACACGCTTTCCTCTCAAACACACACACCACGTATCTCTCTCAAACAAAACCACGCATTCTCTCTCAAACACACACCCCACACACACACACGCATTTTTCTCTCAAACATACACACACGCGTTCTCCTCTCAAAATCACGCACACACACGCATTCTCTCTCAAAACACACACACACACACACACACACGCATTCCTCTCTCAAACACTCACACACACCATTCTCTCTCAAAACACACACACACACACTTCTCTCTCCAAACACAACCACACACACACACACACACACACACACACACCACACCAAAACACACCACACACCACATTCTCTCTCTCAAACACACACACACAACACACACAACACCACACACAAACACACACACACACACACCAACCCCCCCACATTCTCCAAACACTCACCACACACATATCTTCTAACCACACACACACACACACACACGCATTCTCCTCTCAAACACTCACACACCATTCCTCTCAAACCACCACGTATTCTCTCTCTCAAAACACACAACACACACGCATTCTCTTTTCAAACACTCACACACACACACAGCATTTCCTCTCAAACACACACACACGCATTCTCTTCAACACAACACCCCACGCATTCTCTCTCCAGACACACCCCACACTCAAATTTTCTCTCTCAAACACACAACACAAACATCTCTCTCAAACACACACACGCATTCACTCTCTCAAACACTCACCACACACACACACACGCATTCTCTCTCTCAAACAAATCACACAACACACACGCATTCTCTCTCTCAAACACACACACACACATTCTCTCAACCACACACACACGCATTCTCTCTCAAACACTCCACACACACACACACAGCATTCTCCTCTCAACCACACAACACACACCCCACACGCATTCTCTCCAACAAACACACACAACGAATTCCTCTCAAACAAAAAACACACACACACGCATCCCCTCTCTCAAACACAACACACACCACACACACACACACACAACACACCCAACACACACACAACACATATTCTCTCCAAACACACACACACACACACACCACACAACACCCACACACACACACAAACACACACACAAAACCCCATTCCTCTCTCAAACACACACACACACACACCACGCATTCTCTCCTCAAACACTCAACACACCACCACACGCATTCTCTCTCTCAAACACTTACACCACCACACACACACACAACACACCCCAAACACACACACACACACCACACACACACAACACACACCATCTCTCACAAACAACACACACACACACATTTCTCTCTCAAAAACACACACACACACACACGGCATCTCCTCAAACACACACACACAACACGCATTTTCTTTCTAAACACACACACACACGCATCTCTCTCTCAAACCACACACACCATTCCTCTCAACACACACACACACGCATTCTCTCTCAAACAAACACACACACACACCGCATCTCTCTCAATACCAACACAGCATTCTCATCTCAAGCAAACACACACACACGCATTCTCTCTCAAACACACACACACACGCATTCTCTCTCAAACAAACACACCCCACACACGATTCTCTCCAACACACACACACCACGCATTCTCTCTCTCAAACACACACACACGCATTTTTCTCAACACACACACACACACACACACGCGCGCATTCTCTCTCTCAAACACACACCCCACGCATTCTCTCTCAAAACACACACACAAAGCATTCCCCTCTCAAAAAACACACACAACCGCGCATTCTCTCTCTCAAACCAAAACACACACACGCATTCTCTCTCAACACACACACCCCACCATTCTCTCTCAAACACCAAAACCACGCATTCTCTCCAAACACACACACACAACGCATTCTCTCTCAAACACACACACAAAGCCCTTCTCTCTCAAACACAACCACACACACGCATTCTCTCTCAAACACACACACACATACGCATTCTCTTTTCAAAACCCCACACACACGCATTCCTCCTCAAAAAGCACACACACACCACGCATTCTCTCTCAAACACACACCACACACACATTCTCTCTCAACCACACACACGCATTCCCCTCTCAAACACACACAACACGCATTCTCTCTCAAAACACACACAACGCATTCTCTCTCAAACATCACACACACACACACCACGCATTCTCTCTTCCAAACCCACACACACACGCATTCTCTCTCTCAAAACCCCACACACACGCATTCTCTCAAACACACACACACAATTCTCTCCAAAAACACACACACACGCATTCTCTCTCTCAAACACACACACACACACACACACTTCTCTCCTCCCAAAACACCACAACGCATTCTCTCTCAAACACACACACAAAGCAGTTCTCTCTCAAACACACACAAAACACACTGGGATCTCTCTCTCAAACACACACCACACCCATTCTCTCTCAAACAAAACACACACACCACACACGCATTCTCTTCTCAAACACACACAACACGCTTTTTCCCCTCAAACACACAACACACACACACCCGCACCGCGCGCAGTCTCCCCTCAAACACACACACGCATTCTCTCTCGCAAACCCACACACACACACCCATTCTCGCTGGCTCTATCTCTCAGACCGGGTTTAACCCAAACAGAAACGCTGAGATTTAGCTTGACGTCATAGGGAGGAGACAAAGTCACCCCCGCGTAATCTTTTGAGTAGGTCCGTGAGGCGACCAATTTTAAAATAGCTGCCATACCCACACTGAAAATTATTTTCAGTGGCTCCATATCCAAAATGGATTGCATATGCATGTTCTAACTTTGTTCCAAGTACGGTTGTTATTACTAAAAAATGCAGGGTTTGGTATATATTGTGCACATATCTGCTGGACTATATCGTCCTTTCTGGTTCATCTTGACCTCTCAACATCAAACTCCTCTCAGGTGGGTCGCTGACGGTCTCGCTTTGCCACTCTGTCTCTCCTGTCAAGTCATTCAATGGCCAGCCGATGGACGCTTTACTCTCTCCTTACTGCCGTCCACTCATTGTGAAGTTGATCCCAATGGTCTTGACTTCTAGTGACATTACCTAATATTACACCATTACCTGGCGGAGAGGGACGCTCAGGTGAACCGGAATAGCGAGTTGACAGCCGTAAAGATAAGAGGAACCCGCTACTCACCAGCCCCCTATCTTGACGCTCCTACACAGAGGGGAGTCACTCTAGTTCCCGATGCTCACTTATCGCTGCCGAAATCACAGGGAGGACCGTTCACGTGTTGGACTTCCAGACACCCTCCACCTGTTATCTTATCCACCTGTTATCTTATCCACCCTGATTGTTCTCGCTTGAGGCCGATTATTTCAGGTGTTCCGTTATGTGTGAGGACTCGACCCCTCTGCAGGCCTCGTAGTGGAGGGACAAAAAAATCGGCTTCCGTATCCTGGTGGATAAGATTGTTTTGGATTTAACAGGAAGGAGGTCAAGTAGTCTGTCAAGTGTTCATTCTTCATCGAGAATGGGGTGTTAAAGGGCGGGAATGGCCGGGCCGAGGCGGATCATAGGCTTGGCGGGTCATGGAAGGGTTGGGTGGGCCTGGGCAGTGCTGCAATATCTCCACTAAATTCTTCTTGTCCGGGTTGTGTTACAGGTTCTCTCTTAATTCCATGCAGGTCATAGCTTTACAAAGCCTTCTTATTTTCTTGATCAATCTCCTGTAGAATGTTGTCGTGAAATGTCTTTAAGCAGACTTCGTTCAGATTGCCTTTTATAATATTAATATCCATGAAAGTTCTTATAAGCCGCACAGAATGGCTTAAGTGATCTATAAAAACGCCGTCACTGTTTTAGTTCCATGTACTGAATTTAGTAACAAGCCTCGTGCGTGTCTCACACAGCGGCAAGACATGCAGGGTCCAATGTACGCCGTAGGTCCACTGAAAAATGAAATATAGATTATCTCGAATTTGGCAGGGTGTTTTCTTATGTAAAATTGAATTTTAAGGGTGGTTTGTCCGCTTCAACTTTTTTGTTTGAGCATTCTTGCTATGAAAAAAAGGGATTTTATATTTATATGCAAAACATAGCTTAGCCCCGCTAAAGTAACGGCTTCATTTGCACCTATCATTAATTCTTGATCCACGTTACAAATGAAGGTGAGACTGGGGCGAAATGATACGAGGGCAGGTTGATACTGCGACAATAGCTTCGCAAAAACGCCAACAGGTGGTAGGTAAATAGCCTTGTTTGGAGCGTTGCCATGGCAACTTCCTTGTTTTGACCGGCTAAAGGGGCGGGGGTATGTCAAGGGGGAGTAATTGATTTTTAAATAAAAAGTAAACTGTTTTTTGGAGTGAGAATGCGTTAATTTTTTCATCTACTGTCACTGACGTGCTTTGTTTGAAGTGATTTTACGACTCTTTCGTCATTTTTCTATAATATCTCAAAGTTTGGGAACAATCAATGCGCCACTTCTGTCAACAATTGTAGTTGTCACCACGATGCACTTTTTAAAAACAGCCGGGGCATTTTGTATTAGGCAATTCAACCTGCTCCGGTGGGAATTTTTTCTATGTCGGGGTGATTGCATGGCAAATAGTATAAACAATTATTTACGGTGTCAGGTGTTATAAATGGGCCTGATTGCCCTGTACCTACTGGTGTCGAAGAAAGGTCAGGGAGGATATGTGTGCGTGAGGAGCATGTGTCAGTGACAGAGGAGCCATCTGGAAGGTACCTTTGGCACTTTGTACCAGAGGACCCGGTGCCACCTGAGAAGCCTGCGTTCAAGGTGGCTCAGGCTCTCTATGATCTGCTGGTGACATACGACTCCACCAACTCACTGATCGTACTGCAAGGGGACCAACTAGGGCCAAACACGGGGTGGAAGGGTGGTACTCACGTCATTTGGAGAAGATGCTGGGACGCAAGTCTTCTGGAGTATTATGCGTGTTGCACACAAACGAGTTGCCCCTGCGCCACCTTATCACCAGCATCAACGGGCCTACCTCATCTGACACTGGCTTTCACGGGTCCAGTGTGCAGTCTGCTGTCCAGCGTGAATGAGATGCAGTGCAATGCAGAGTTCAGAGGAGTGCCAGGCGGTGAAGATCTCACAGAGATACCCGGGGTATATCCTGGTCAACATGTCCACTGACCAGCAGGTCTCTACCAGCTGGTCCAGGCTGTGAAGCGGGGCGTTCTCCGTCCGAGCTGCAGGAGATCAAGTGTGGCAAGGGTCCCACTCCAGATGGCTCACCACAGCCCAGTCGTCGTGTACATGTGGACCAGAAAGCAGGGGCGACTGGCAAAAGAATGAACACCCTGGAAATCCTAGTCAAGTACTGCCTGCAGGTGTACTTCAAAATCTACTACGACATCAAGGTTCACCACAGACTAGAGGACGGCCCCAAGCACATCCTCACGCAGCTCAGAGTGATGAGGTCGCAGCCCAAGAAGGTCCAAAACAGCTGTGACCCTCTATGTGCGGACAGGGAGCATGGTTCGCACACTCAGAATGTGTCCTCCTCTCGCTGATGGCGAGTCAGAGTGAGGGCGACCGCAGGTTCGCCGTGACCAGATTTTGAAGCTGAGGGGTGGCAAGGAGTGTGGGGGGCACCAGTGTAAGACCCCGCATCACACCCAAGCTGAACTTGTCAGCACCAGCTTGCGACACTGATCAGCTGGCAGCCTGGCCAGGTGCACGAGCCGGAATTTACTGTTCACTGTCCGGGGATCAGATCCAGGAGATCCTGGTCAAGCCGTACGAGGTTCCGGAGTTCTCTATCCACACTCAGAGCACCGAAAAAAGTCGTGAAGCAGGTGGGCAGAGGGGTGCGGCAGCAGTGGTGGGGCAGCAAGCCAGAGACGGGTTCATCCGGGTCGGGCCCACCACCGGGAGACCATGCCCTGCTTCAGGTCTAAGAAGGACATGATGGACACGTTCTAGGCCCAAAGTTAGAAGCTGTGACACTGTGATTTTAGTGCCTGATGAAACCAACTGATCAGAAAGAGCTTACCACGTAGTCATTGTGGAACTCATATTGGTCCATGATGCAATACACAGGACCAACCGGACACTGCGTACTCATTTAAGCATTTTTCGATAAGGGTGCAATATTTAAAAGTTGCGATTTTGCCATAGTAAGAAAATTTCCCCAAATGCAAAAAATTGAAGTAGATAAAATCGTCTTAGAATTCCATTTTACATAGGAAATTGGCATGCCAAAGTTGAGAAAAAGAATTTTTGTTATACGGCGCACCCTAAATTGCAGGGGCATCCACCGCCTCCCATGCATGACCTTTGCCAGGCTTCTCTCTGTATGACTGGCAGGCGCGTAAATGTTCACTAAAAATAGTATCTTATTGAATGCAGAGCAATCGTTTCACCGATCATCTCAGAGGATGCCACACACACCCTCCTTCACAGCCCACACTCTGCAGCTTTGAGCTTTACACCTCAGTCTTCCCTCGTCCTTTTGTCGCGTTTCGCACGCATCACATGAAGTTAATGACCAACAATTTCTTCCAACGCACTGCTCAAGTAAATATGCGAAGAGGAAGTCAGTCTTGGAGGACAGTGAGTCGCTACGCCTCGTTTCGCACAGAACACCTGGCAAGTGTCAGACAGGATTCCCAAGACAGATTGACTGCCGGTTTGCCGGGAGACTCTTGCTTTGCTTCAGACAGACTGAAAGGAAGAAAGAAACAAAAGAGGACAAATCGAATTTTTTTTTTTTTTATCTCAATACATGTTTTGATATTGTTTTGCTGCATTTTGGATTTTTTCCTTCTCGAAATATCTTGTTTCCATTCACCTGACTTGAAGGCCCAGCTGCTCCTAGCTTAAGGCTGTCGTCAGGAATCTTTGAAAAGCTTTAGCGTCTGACTTACCCCTCCACACTAATTTGCAGGTTGCTGGTCGTAAAGACGGATCAGTGATTAACCACTATACTGTACGTACACACACACACACACACACACACACACACACACACACACACACACACACACACACACACACACACACACACACACACACGCACACGTACACGCACACGCACACGTACACGCACGCACACATTTCCCTCTCTCTTTCTCTCTCTCTCTCTATCTCTTTCAATTAATCTTGCAAACCCCTTCGTCAGGATGAGGCTGAATGACGGTTCATAAGGGCTTGGATCACATAACACTCTGGCTATGCAATGAGCTCCCCGCAGCGCCACAGCTGAGGAGATCTTTATATCTTTATCTCGGCAGTAAAGTGGAGGAAGACATCAAGCTAAACCGCTTATTCGTGTAGATTATGTTGTTGGTTTACCAAAGATAAAGAGATGATTTACTTTTCTAAAGATGTGAAAAGGTTTTAGGGAAAGGGTAACACATTTTAGTATTGATATATAAAATATATAGGAGACATACAAGACTGCCTCTACCATCAACATGTTGAAAAATAGATCATGCTTTAAGTCAAATGATGGTAATGTGTTCTTTCTTAACTCAGAAGGAAACTTTCGAATGAATGGATGGACTTGGAATGTACACGATGGTGCTTACACATGAAGTCCATCTCCGTTGCCTTTGCCGGAAGCACATAGGTTATTAACTGTAGAAAGCGCTGTAGCTATGTAGATATCACTGTAGCGATGCACAGTAGAGTGGCACAGAACCAATGCTCCGTCCAACGACCTTCCATGATTTTACCCAAAATGCTTAGTTAAGTACGTGTACTTTCTGCTTAGTAGTGCATTAAATGATAATTTGTAGTATTCAGCAATGCAGATATTAGATAAATGCACCAACCAATAGGAAGTAGAGGAGAACATTATAGGGTGATGTGAGTGGGGAATATTGTGGGGGGAGGATTTTTTCCTGGTGTAGTTATGCTATCTTGCTG
Source organism: Chionoecetes opilio (assembly GCA_016584305.1). NCBI lineage: Eukaryota > Metazoa > Arthropoda > Malacostraca > Decapoda > Majidae > Chionoecetes > Chionoecetes opilio. The sequence continues at coordinate 203,821 of JACEEZ010007157.1, forward strand.
AGGCACTTAGTCCTTTGTCTTCATTGCGGCTAAATGTGGCTGGTTTATATTGTTTAGTATACAACACCAATGATTTCATAATATCTTTCATAGACTTATGATGAACCCACCTTTGGTACGTTCATTTATACGTTCATACGTTTATAACATTAGCTATGAATATGAATCCAAACAAAAGTTAACACCTTTACGGGCGCGCCATTATCGTGCATCAAATGAGGCCATGGGACCGACACTGCCGCCTGGGAGCCTCGCCTTGTGCAAGACCTTCACACATTATAGGCCAGTATCGTTACTCCACTGCACTGAGTCGCGCATGGATGATCCGTGGCACATCAAGTCAAAGGGAAGCAGGATAATGATTGGATAACAAACATTAGTGTAAAACTTACTTAACACAGTCAATATTAACCGGTTATATATATGTGTGTATGACTATAAAGTTGAGGGTCGCCTTTTGTAAGCTCTAATAGACTGCCTGAGGTGTTGTGATGATTTAAGTTGGTGCTTGTTTCTCTTATCATAAATCTACAATAAGGTTTTGTTTGAATATAAACAAGAAGTATTTTGAAACATCTGGCGGATATGGGACTCGAACCTGGATACTAAGAACACAATGATTAGTTACACCCATCGCATATATAATATATATATATATATATATATATATATATATATATATATATATATTATAAAATATATATATATATATATATATATATATATATATATATATATATATATATATATATATATATATATATATATATATATATATATATATATATATATATATATATATATATATATATATATATATATATATATAATATATATATATATATATATATATATATATATATATATATATATATATATATATATATATATATATATATTATATATATATATATACACTACACGCCTAAATATTGTTCGCCGCATTGTTCGAACAGACGCTCCCATAAGGGAATTTAGAAAATGTACTCTATAGCAGCCTAGTGACTTCCGTGAGAGATATCCTACATATGGCAGCATGTTTAAAGCACGGGCAGTCCATCAAGACCGTTGAAGAATGTTCAGATGCCACTTGTCATTTATAGACGAAGCATTTTGAAAAGGATCGCCTCACTCCCTGCGAGTAATTTGAACAGACGCGCGTTAGTATAACTATAATTATTTTCATAATGGGTGGCAAGAAAGACCTAACAAAGGAGCAAATTAAAGATATTGTGACTCTACACAAGGCAGAGAGGCCAGAGGTAGAAATATCAAGGATTGTGGGCGTTACGAGGAAATGTGTGATGAAGTGGGTGGAGAGTTTTGTGAACGTTGCGGGGTGGCGACACCGTAACATAAATAAGTGGCCACAGCGAGGATGTAAATGTCATATCGTAATAATTTTCTTGCTCTTATTTGAGGATGGGCATCCACTTGACGTTTCATAACATTTACGGTGCTTGCTGATGCTTTAAATCCTCGCTGTGGCCACTTCTTTATGTTACGGTGTCGCTGGCTGCTACAGAGTACATTTTCAAAATTCCCCTATGGGAGCGTCTGTTATGATGCGGCGAACAATATTTTGGCGCGTAGTGTATATAAAGTATAGGTGTCCAGCCTCTGGCCTCTTTGCTTTTGGCTCAGTTCTTGCGGCTGGAACGTGGCAGTGAGCTCAAAGTGCTTTTAAAATGCCTAGTCTACATAAGTTACAGAAGTCTACAACAAGCAACAGAAGTTATTGTAAAACCGAAGTTTATTTAGCTCTAATTAAATAGTTACGCTAATTACTCATTAAGGGCTTGTTCTACGCAAAAAGTTTGTTTCACAGACCCCCATTGATTTTGACAGCACTACATATACGTCAAATTTCAGCTCAATCCGACAATATTTAAATCATTACGCTAATTACTCATTAAGGGCTTGTTTTACGAAAAAAGTTTGTTGCACAGACCCACATTGATTTTGACAGCACTACTTGCATGTCAAATTTCAGCTCAATCCGACAATATTTAGGAGTAGTTATTCACTTTTTGGCTTAAACTTGGTTCCACGGGTCTTATGGTAGGAAGCAGCTCGCTTCGCTCGCTGCCAATCTACTATAGGCGTCCAGCCTCTGGCCCCTTTGTTTTGGCTCAGCTCTTGCGGCTGGAACGTGGCAGTGAGCTCAAAGTGCTTTTAAAATACCT
>JACEEZ010007157.1:213506-283506 GCA_016584305.1 Chionoecetes opilio
TTGTGTGGATTTTCCTGTCCGAACAGTATAAAATGTGAACGAAGGGGAATTTTTTGCCCAAGCAATTTACAATGTCCTGAGTCATTTCCCGGCACCAAGAAAATACAGAACTAAAAAACGGAAAGAATTTTCAAAGAAATAAGGTACATAAAAATATAATATATATATATAAAATATATTATATATTATTATATATATATATTATTATAATAAAATTAATATTTATATAATTTTATATAAAATATATATATATAATAAAATAAAATTATATAATATATATTTTTTGCAAAATACAAACGTACAATACAGCAAAATCCCCTTTTAAAAAAAAATTGGTACTTTTTTCTTTGGGTCCCAAAATGGAAAAGGGTTGAAAAAAAAAAAATGTGTAGTAACTTTTTTATCCTGCTAAAAATATGTTTCTTGTAAAATTTGGGCAGCCAAAAACATTCTATAAAAGCACAACATTTCATTTGGTCCCTTTGGACCTGCAAAAAAAAAAGAAAAAAAAATAAATTAATCAGTCCCTTATTTCTACCCATTTAAAAAAAAAATTTTGAAGACATTAAATGTAAGAAAGCATTAAAAAAAGGGCTTGGTAATAAAAACTTTATTTATTAGTCCCCCTTTGGGAAAAAACAAAACGTAAACCCGATATTTTTCTTTTTTTCCCCTGTGGCCCCTAGAAATAGGGCCATGGTTTCCCTGGGGGACCGTAGAAAGGGGTTGAAAACCCCCCTGGTCTAAATGAAATAAGAATTTGGTATTTAGTTTAGTTTAATTGTTCCCAAAGGGCCTGTATATTAACGAACACTGCAAAAAAGGGGAATGGGGCCTTTGGGATTTGGGGTTTTTCCTGGCTCTAAAAGAAGAAGGCACCCCGTGAAGCCCTTCGGGGGATTGGCAAAACCCCACGGGGGTTTTATGGCCTTGCTCAACCAAACTTTGGCGCTGTGGGTTTACCTGGGGGTAAAGGGACAACGATCCGGTTTTTTCAAGTCGCTTGTGATCCATGTTTTAGCCCTTAAAAGGAGCCAGGGAAACTAAAAGCGACTGAAGGGCAAACCAATGTTTTGGAAATAAGTGTCTTCGAAAATCAGGGGTATCGCGGGGATGATTAATGTAAAAGCAGTGATTGCATCGTGAGACTGAATCGGGGCCCTATTCCCTGCATAGTCCATCAGCGCCAACTTCGCTATATGGGCATGTGTACCTCCCCAAAACCGATCTTCCCTTTGCCAATTTGAGTAATTTGCTATTTTGAGTCAAACAAATTGCAACAGTTTTTTTTTATTTTTAATTATTGTTTATTAAGTAGTTATTAAATGACATACCCAAAAGGGGACGCAGGTTTCAACCGAAATTACCAAATTTTGCATCATTTCAAAATGGCTCCCAAATTTAAAATATATAAATTAAATATTTTTTCTTATTTTTAAAATAAAAATTTAAAATTATATTAATAAAATAAAAAATAAAAATAATATGGCCCATTTTTTTTAAAGTACTTTTTTTTAGGTCCCCTTAGAGCAGTCACAAGCTATTAGGATAGAAAAGATCGCCACCCGGGGAAAACCCGGGGTATACTGGGAACCTAATCCCCAATCTGGTTAAAAGAACCAGGTACACTCAATCTGAAAAAAAAAGAAACAAACCCTTGGCAAACGCCGGCCAACCTGCTGAGGCCAGGGTCCCCCCAGACCCCCCAGCAAAATCATTATTGTTTTTCCCTTCTCGGTCAACCCCTGCTGGGGTTCCCTGAAAACGTGTTTTTTCATTCAGTTTGTATGGGAGCACCTGCGTTTTTTCGTGTTTACGTGGGTGTGTGTAAGTTTTTAACCCATTCATGCTTCGTAACCCTTTTTGTGGGTTCAGGGGACGAGTGTCGTTTTTTTCTTCATCCCTGGTTTTCGGATCAGTGTGTCTCAATTTTTCCAGCTGGGTCTGGATTGGTTTTTGTTTACGACCGGGGGCGCGGCTTTCGCCTTTTTTCCCCTGGGCCTTGTTCAACACCAGGGCGTCCCTGGTTTTGCACCTGAAGGTTACGTCTTTACCCGCCACGCCCCAACCACACCCGGACCCTCCAAGGGCGCTAGGGAGTTGGGGGTTCCGGACTCCACGTGGAAGCAGCGACGGCCGCACCCCACCCCCGCCGGGACCCCCCCAAAGGGCCGGAACGGGGGTTGGTGTTCCCGTGGCCTGACATGTGAGTGAGATGGGCGGAGGGGTTACTCGTTACCCCAGCCCGCCCCCCCCCCGCCCGGGACCCTCCCAAGGGCTGGTACGGGGGTTGGGGTTCTGGACTGCCACGTGGAAGCGCGACGGCCGACCCCACCCCCCCCGGACCCTCCCAGGGGGCCGGGAAGGGGAGTTGGGGCCCCCGGCGCCTGTCGAACCCCCCCCCTCCCCCGGGACCATCCACTTTACGGGGGTGGGGAAATTGGGTGTGGCGATCCCGGGTGGGGTTTGGGGCTTTCGTTTTGGTCTAGTCCCTTTCCCTCTCATTTTTTTACCTTCTTTTCCCGGGGATCATTTGCGGGGCCGGGGCTGCTCTTTTTCCTTTGGCCCGAGGCCACAAGCTCTGCCCCGCACGCCCCGGCCTTCTGTCGGACCCTTTCGTCCGCCGATTGCCCGGTATGCTGTGATGCCGCGGCTCATCCCCCCGGAGGGGGGGTGTGCCCTGCCTTTCCGGGGAGGCCTAGCTCCCCTCAAGGAGTGGTACGATGCTTTGAAGTCTCCCCAAACGCACCCACACGTCTGTTGGGGGGCCCGGTCTTGGGGTTCTGGGCTGGGCCTCGCCAATGTAAAATCTCCTCCCGTCTGCACCCCCCGACCCCTGCCTCTGTTTCCCAGAGCTCGGCGTCGATCGTGCTGCGGTGGAGCAAACGGGCGGTCTCCCTCAGTCCCTCACCCTGACCGCCCCCCCAAGGCGGGATTCCCGGGGGGGGTCTGTGGTCCTGCGGTGGTCAGGGTCTCCGGGGCCCTTTCCCCCACCCTCACCTCCTGTGCTTCCCGGGGGGTTGTCGGCTGGATGACTTCAGGAATCTTCAGGCAAGAAGGAGGTCCACTTAAAACTTCTGGTCCCGTTCTCCCGACGCCAGGCGTCGCAGGTCCCCTGCCTGTTTCCCTTCACCGGGCCTCCTTCTGAGTCGTGGTTCGGGGATGATCCGGGTGGCTCCGACGGGGAAGGGGACCCCGCCTACCCTCCCAAGAGCCCGAGGGGGTTGGGGGATTTCCCGCCCCCCGGATTCCTGTCCGCCGGGGCCTTCCTCCACCTTTTCTTCTGAGGGCCTTCTCTGGATTTCCCCCCTCGTCCCTGAGGATGCTCCCTTTGGGACGCCCTCCTTTTCCTCCGTCCTGTTTACCGGGCCCCCGTTTGCCCCGTCGATTGCTTGTGAGAGGGTTGAGGGGCGGTTTGTTCCACGGTCGTCTGGAGGAGGCCCGTGGGGCCCCCCAGTTCCGGACTTGGGGTGCGCGCTTCCGGGAGGGCGGGGGACGGGGAGCCCAACCTCAAACCGCCGGATTCCTTTTCTCGCTGGACGCCCCTAAAAGCAGCCGCGGTTTCTTCGGCGGCCCCCTTTGGTCCTGGCCCCTTATGGCTGAGCCTATTTTGGTCGGGGAACGGCTTCCCGTGTGTGGGGGAAGCCAGGGTTGCCAAGTGGTTTTTCCTCGGGGGCCAAAAAACCGGTTGCCCTGGATAAAGGGCCCGCCCCTGGCCCCCTGCCGAAGTGTGGAGAGGGGAAAACCACCAGTGGACCCGGGGTCCTTCCCCGCCCTGGGCCCCGATCCCGGTTTCTCCCGGCCCTGGGGGTTTCCCCCACGTGTGATTTTATTTCCTCCGGGTGCCCGGCTTTCTGCCAAGGACCCCCGTGGGGGGCCAACCGGTGGGGGGAGCTTTTTCGCCGGGACTTTCAGGAGCGGGAAAACATGCCCCCCTTTTGGCCTCTTCTTTTTGCTTTCTTCAGTCAGCTGGGACTGGCTCCCCTCCCTCGCCGTGGATCACCTTCCCCTCCCGGGGCCTCCCGGTCGGATTCTGCGGGTTTTTGCGACCGCCTTGATGCTTGGCGCCTCCCCCCTCCCGATGGTCCGCCCCTGCCATTGACAGGGCCGTCCTCCCGCTTGCTCTTCGGCGCGAGGCCTTTGGGGGTGCCCGGAGCTGACTCGACAGCAGATTCTCCGGATTAGTCCTTTTGTTTTGGAGGTCGGGGGACCCCCCTGCAGCAGTGTCTCCCTCAATCCCCCCACCGTCACATGGTGCTACTCCGGGCCCCCCAACCGTCTCGGCCCGGGGGGGTTTCCGGGGGGGGGTCCAGCATGTCCCTCGGGGCTCTTTTTGTGGGAAGGGCAGTCCAAGGGAACGCTCACCCCCCGGGGTGGGCCCCAGGATCCTCGTTCGTCCCCAAATCGGGGGGGCCTTCCGGATCAGGGGCTCTGGGTCTCGGGCCTTTCGCTTGGGGCCCGCTACTGTCCCAAAAACCTTCCCCCAAGGGTCGCTCTCCCCTTCGAGCCTCCCTTCCAGGGCCCCCCGTCCCGGGGTTTTGGGGAGCCGGGCAGAGGGGGGGGGCCGCCAGGGTGGCCCCAAAAGGTTCTTCTTGGCCCTGGATTTGCCCTACCGCCCCCTTTGGCGACCTCCTTCTTGGACCCCCCGGTCTCCATAGTGCTCGCCCCCCACGTTTTGGAAATGCCCTCCCCGGGGTAGTGGAGAACCGGGGAAAGGTCTTTCTTCCCCCATTTTCATCGTACCCAAAAAGGACTCTTCGAAAGGGCGGTTTTCTTGGAAACCCCAGCCGCCTAAAGGGTTTGGCGCAAACCCCAGGTTTTGTATGCTGATCTTGGGCCCCGGGCCGCCTTGGGTGAGGCAAGGGGGCGGATGGCGTCCCTGATCTCTAGGACGCCACTGGCATGTCCCCATTTATCCTCGGTTTTTCCCGGCGCTCCTGGCCTTCCGGTGGGTCGGGCACGTGGCAGTTTTAAACCAGACACCCCTTTGGCCTCTCCATCGCTCCCCTGGGTTTTACGGGCTCACCAAGGTGGGGGCTCAGCGGTGGTGTCTGCAGGGGGGAATTGTTCATGTATTTGACGATTGGGGTGTTTCCCCCCCCGTCTCAGGAGGAACGGTTCGCAGCTGGACCGAGCTTTGGCGGTGGTGAGGGAGAGGGGTTCCCAGTCAACAAAGGGAAAGTCCCCCTTTCCCCCTTCCCCGCATTACTTGGTGGCATGCAATGGGACTCCCTTCGGGTGCGGTCCGCTTCGGGGGGTAAATGCGGCCAAGCTTCACAAAGCCCCTTCCGGGCCCCTTTTCCGTTCTTTGTCAAGGAGGCATTGGGGGTCCCTTCTCGGGCTTGCCAAACTTCGCCGCAAGGTCACTCCCCTAGGCCGCCTCCCTCTCCCCTCGCCTTGTCCGGGTGGTGAAAAACAGCCGTTCCGGGGCGACCCCGCCTTGCTCCCGCCCGTCCCCCCCCCTGGCCCTCACACTACGGACACTGGTTGGGGGAGGGTGGTTTCTCCGCGGGCCGGGTGGTACCTCTGCCCCCTACGGTCTTCGTGAGTCGGATGCGTCGGACGTCGGGTGGGGGCTACCCCCAACCTCCCACGGCCGGCAGGGTTTTGGCGGTGATCCCGGGGTGGAGCGAGACTCCCCCATCAACGCAAGGAGCTGCTAGTTTTCCCCTTCTCTTCCTCCCCATCGAACCCGATCCCAGAGGGGACCCTCTTGCTTCGAGAGGGAAAACTGGGCGGTCCACATCTCCCCCCAAGGGGACCCTCCAAAAAAAGGCCTTTGTTGTCCCTTTTGGGCAATTTGGGCCCGGGCCCGTTTCCCCCTTCATCTGTCTGCCGGTTTCTGCCGGGATAGAATTATGGGCCCAGCACTGCCGCTTTCCCGGGGCTCGTCGGGGGAGTGGAGTTCGCCGGGGCGCTTTGCGGGGTCTCTTCGGGGTGGGGCCCCGGAATGGACCTTTTCGCGTCCCGCCGCCTTTGCCCAACTACAGGCCTTTTTTGACGAGGGGGGGGCCGGATAGCTGCGGGAGGGCCCGGACGCCCCCCCGAAGACTGGAGCGGTGGCGCCAGTTTACCTGTTTCCGTCCCTGCACCCGTGTCCTCCTGAAGGATGCAACAAACTGCGTTCCTACAGGGGAAAGGGGAACCCTGGTGGTCCTCTCGGCCGGCGCAACCGGGTTCTCCGAACGAAGGGGCCGGGGGTCCCTCCCCTTTCCTTTGGGGCCCTCGCTTTTTTGGGGAGCTCCCGGCCAGTTCTTTCCCCCCTTGAAGCACAGCCTGGATTTTTCTCCGACCTCTCTCCGTCGGGCGGTTCGGAAGCGGTAGCGGAGGACAGTTTCGGCACTTCGCCCGTCCTCTACGAGACAGTATCAGTCTCACTGAAGGCCTTTCAGTCGTTCCTCAAAACTCAAGGGCCTCCCCGACGTCTTAACGGTTTTCCGGATTCCTCTCCTTCCTGGCCCCGGCCCCTGGCAGGTTCTCCGCTACTCCTCCACTTCCCCGGCGGGCCCCCGGCTGAACCCCCCAAATACCTTTTTGGCCTGGACGGGGTTTTGTGAACCGTTAAGAGGGGGTTTTTTCCCCAAAAAACCCCCCCCCCGTTCCTTGGCCCCCCCCGGGAAGTTCTCCGTTCCTTAAAAGGCGACCTGTTTAGGGGACGCTGCCGGCCCGCCTCCCCCAGAAAAGGGCCCTTTTTCCGGGGCCCGGTAGGGGTTTCGGGCTTTTCCCGTGAGGGGGCGCCCGTTTTCCCCCGTGGGCGACCTTCTCGCGGGACGGCCCCTGTCTCCCTCTCCCTTGCCCAAGGTGGGGAAGAACGAGCGCAGGGACCACCCTTCCCCAAAAACCCTCGTCGCGGTTGGGGTTGTGGGGGGACACCCCCCTTGTGCCCGGTTTTGGGCTCCGGTGTTACCTGGACGCTTCCGAGCCCTGGGCGTGTGACCTGCAGTTCCTGTTCCGCGATCCTGTCACTGGTCGTCCCCTTACCACCAGGGGGATTGCCGGCCGACTCCGGGGCGTCATCGAGTCGGCGGATCCGGGTCACGCCCCTCGCGCCCATGACGTCCGGGGTGTTGCTGCGTCGCTGGCCTTCCTCCGCACCCATTCCTTGGAGAGGGTGCGGGAAGGGGGACAGTGGAGTACGGCCTCGTGCTTCGTGGCTCGTTACCTGTCCCACTCCTTCGTGGACTTCCCCTGTGTTGCCCTGGGACTCCCTCCATCCGGAGGGGCTGGGGTGGTGGACGCCGGGCCTCCCCTTGACGTCTCCGCTTGATTCTGGTGAGTATACTAGTGGTATCGTTTTGTTCTTGTGCAGTTGCTCTTTTGCCTCCCCGCGGGGGTCGGGGGCTTCTTGCCCCGTCTCCAAGTGGCAGGTAGCTTAGTGCACTAGCTCTAAGGGGACCTAAAATGACGGCTTTGATGTATGAAAAGCCTATTTTTGGGTCCCTGACAGAGCTAGTGCACGGCCTTCGGCCTCCCACCCTTCCTTCCCCACCAAGTTTTCAGCCCCTCTCCCAGGGGGTGCTTATTGGGATGGTTATGATTTGCTGGGCCGTCTGGCGGACCACTGGCCTCAGCAGGGTTGGCACGGCGTTGCCAGACGTGTGTTTCTTTTTCTTTCAGATCTAAGTGTAGCCTGGTTTCTTATAACCAGATGTGGGATTAGGTTGCCAGTATACCCAGGGTTTGCCCTGGGTGGCGATATTTCCTATCCTAATAGGTTAGTGCACTAGCTCTGTCAGGGACCCAAAAATAGGCTTTTCATACTTCAAAGCCGTCATTTTAGCACAATAAGTGCATTACACTTAAATAGAAACATGATCCAGTGAATCTGAAAAAAACATATTTTCAAGCTCACATGACCCCTTTAAACATATAGGTCAAAGATCAAGTTGTAAAAAATAGGTCAAATGGCCGTTTTTACGGGAAATGTATTTTATGCATGATTAATATTTTGCGTCGCCTCTTAAAAAACAAGATTATAGTCACTGCCCTCAGTGGCAAAATTATTTTCAAGGTATGCAACTATGGATGGTGTACGTATGCCTGTATGGCACTAATAATCTGAATAAATTTTCTTTTCTCAACATTTTCTAGGTCTGTTTTAATACAAATTAGACACCCCTGAATCCCACCCCACCCTCTTCGGTGATCACCCTTCTTCCAACCACACCATCAACTTGCCATAAGCTGCATGATCTCAGATAGTAATTTGACCCCAACCCCATTGCATCATATTCCTTGCCAACTGTGATGCTAATTAATGTTTATATACGCACAACAATAACTACCTGTTTTCTAGGAAACTCCCTGGTTCTATTATTAGCATGATATATTATCTCTCTCCTAGTAGATCTGTACATAGTGTCAGGTTGCTGTTATTTAATAATGAGATGTGTATGCTACTTGGAATATCATGGTGTGTATGCAGCACATGCTTTTTTTTTTTTTTTTTTTTTTTTTTTACATCTGTGCCTATAGCGCCTGTAGGCAGTGGTGACCCAGGGCTCAGATGATAGGCTCTGGAGGTTCACTTGAGGGTTCTGATGGCTGGTCCTCGCCCGTTGGTGGCGCAGGCAGGATTCTTATAGTGACGCCTGTGAGGCTCATGCCGCCCCCCTGTGTCCTCCGATGCACTCGCAGTCGAAGGTAGAGCTGATAGGCAGGGCATGTGGGTGTTCTTAGGCTACTCGACGGTGCAGAAAGGTTTTGGGTTTCTTCGGGGATCCAACTCGGGTCACCGAGAACGCCAGTCGGAGACTCTAACCGCTCCGCTACTGCTTGGGCCTGTGTACCGTTCATGTACAGTGTTTTGGAGCATTTCAACGTTCAACTCAACATTGGCAGCCACTGATATATATGCCTGTTGCGTACGTGATAAGTCCAATATTTTACAGCAAATATTAGTGGATAAAAGTTTGGAAAGTTAAGCTTAAATAACAGCCAATATTAAAACTTTAAAAGGCCTATTTAGCATAGCATTTTAGGTAGAAAACACTGGGTTGGAGTTAACTATCGCTACTGTGGTAGATTGATAGGGCCTATAGCATAGGCATAGCGTACATTTTGGACCAGATTTTTTCATGGCAGGTAGCGTCACTATTGCAAAGTTAAGGAATGGTTTAACGACCAGCGCCGGGATATGGTGTGTAAAAATAGTGGGAGGACCAATGATCAACCGGCGCGTTAAGCACAACAATCGTATTAATCAATCGATATGTCGGATTGAACGGTTTGCTCGCATTATGCCCCTTGGTAAGATATACGATATAGTGAACTTTAGAGAGCTTCCTGGGAGCAGTTAACATTCACCGTATCCGTCAAAATTTCAGCAATGAGAATTGCGAAATGATATTAAGTCACGATGACTATAATGGTAATATTACAGTCACTGTCAGGGTAAAGTGAGGGTCCCCCTTCCTCGTTAATCAAGTCACTGGTTACTACCTTTTAATTAATTTCATTGTCCATTGTTTGTCCCGGTTTCTAGGGTTACATATGCACCCATTTAACTACTGGGTCTGGCAATGGAGAGTATAATATCTTGATCCAGTATATACATTAACAACCATGATAGGGTCCGAACCAGCAACTTAAACTTAACTTAGAGGAACTTAGAGGGAACTCTTAAATAACAGCAACTGACACTATGTACAGATCTACTAGGAGAGAGATAACATATTATGCTAATAATAGAACCAGGGAGTTTCCTGGAAAACAGGTAGTTATTGTTGTGTGTATATAAACATTAATTAGCATCACAGTTGGCAAGGAATATGATGCAATGGAGTTGGGGTCAAATCACTATCTGAGATCATGGCAAGTTGATGGTGTGGTTGGAAGAAGGGTGATCATCGAAGAGGGTGGGGTGCGATTCAGGGGTGTCTAATTTGTATTAAAACAGACCTAGAAAATGTTGAGATAAGAAAATTTATTCAGATTATTAGTGCCATACAGGCATATGTACACCATCCATAGTTGCAAACCTTGAAAAAAAATTTGCCACTGAGGGCAGTGACTCTATAATTTTGTTTTTTAAGAGGCGACGCAAAATATTAATCATGCATAAAATACATTTCCCGTAAAAACGGCCATTTTACCTATTTTTTACAACTTGACCTTTGACCTACATGTTTAGAGGGATCATATGAGTTGAAAATATGTTTTTCAGATTCACTGGATCATGTTTCTATTCAAGTGTAATGCACTTATTGTGCTAAAAATGAGTAGTTTTAGAGATAATGAGCCATATATATATCTACTAGCCGCAAAGCCGCCATCCGGGCGGACTTTTTGGCTAGCTCCTGCGGAGGGCTATTAGTGGTGGGCCTTTGGCCAACCACCTGTGTTTGGTAGGCCGAAGGCCCACCAAACACGGACTCTCCAGATAGCCCCTTCAAATTTCCTGAAATCACGATGTAGAAATGTATGTATTCCCCCCCCCATTCACTCACCCTTACCCATCACCCCCCACCCATTCACTCACCCATTACCCATCCCCCCACCCATTCACTCACCCATTACCCATCACCCCCCACCTATTCCCTCACCCCATCCAAACCCCTCATCCCCAACCCCTCACCCCCACCATTTAAATCACCCATCACCCCACCCATTACCCATCACCCCACCCATTCACTCACCCATTACCCATCACCCTACATCAAGGTTTTCACCAATTCTCGCAACCCACTTTTTTTCACCCAAATTATCGCTAAAATGGCTGCTAAAAAAAAAAGAAAAAGAAGTGATCGGATCATCTCATAATTGGGCTTAAACCTTCCCCTGGTCAAAACCCGGTTCCAAAAAATGTGCCATATGAGGTGATTGCGCACGGGGGGCGGAACCTATACCAGACACACACACACACACACAACACAACCAGACAGACCACCCTTTTGCTTTATTTAACCATTACCCCTCACGCCCCACCTATTCCCTCACCCAAACACCCATCAAACCCCCAACCCATCCCCCCCCCACCCATTCACTCACCCATCCCCCAACCCATTACCATCACCCCACCCATTCCTCACCCATTACCCATCACCCTACATCAAGGTTTCCTCAATTCTCGCAACCCACTTTTTTTTCCACAATTATCGCTAATAGGCTGCTAAAAAAAAAAAAGAAAAAAAAAAAGTGATCGAATCATTCATAAGTGGGCTTAAAAACCTTCCCCTGGTCAACCCGGTTTCCAAAAATGTGCCATATGAGGTGATTGCCGCCACGGGGGGCGGAACCTATACCACACACACACACCCCACACAACACACACCACACCACACACAAAACACACACACACACACAGACAGACAGACAGACAGACAGACAGACACACTTTCGCTTATATTATATATATCTATAAATGGCGGCCATTTTGAAAATATGCAAATTAGGTAGCTTCTGGGCTGAAACCTGCGTCCCATTTTGGATATGTCATAAAGAACAACTCAATAAACAATAATCAACAATAAAACAAACTGCTGCAATTTGTTTGACTCAAAAGTGTAAATGTGGTATACTACATCGGGTTGTATCTGTAAGAGACAATCCGGCGTGGAGGAGGCCAAAGGGGAGCCCACAAGGCTCGTGGTTGGGGCTAGTTGATCTTTCCTGTCGAGAGCTGCTTGGTATGGAAAGGGACCCTGCGCATGGTGACCCCCGGGAGTGGCGTCGTAGGGTGGGCGAGGCGACGCGCTCCCCGGCGTATGCCACTAATGATTGATTGATTTATATATAACAGTTGAATAAACAAAAAAAAATGTAATCATGGCATTAGTCTGTTGAGCAATAGCTCTTAGGTAGACAAGAATATTAATGAAAAAATAAGAGGAAACATTTTACACAATAGACAATAACATTAAGATTACATATAATAGAAAATAACACTATAAGTACATATAGTATCATACACATATTTCCTTATTCTCTTCTTTACCCAAGGTGTCTAAGTAGGAGGGCGTGTGCGTGCGTGCGTGCGTGAAGCAGCACGCATGCACTAAACGGTTTCTTCATGAAATACGGCCTGACTACTTACTGAAAGAATATATGATAGCCACACAGCGAAGTCAGGAAACCTGTGGCCCCAAGGATGGAAGATAACCCAGATGGAGAAGGAGAAAATATCATGTACCTTAGAAACAGCGTCTGGGCCACATAAAACCTTGGAAGCATTGAGCGATAACTTGGACAGGATAATGGATAAGGCCAGCCGGCACCCTTTCATCACAGGGATCCTCCGGGGCTCTCAGTGGCTCTCCCGCTCACTTCTTGATCGCGCCGCTCCCCTGCACGGTCTTTATCGCTACCAGGAGATCATGTTCGCGGCTAATGAGAGCACCGAGGGCCGCCCCGTCCTGCTTTGCTCCGCCTGCCGCTGCTGCCGCTGGCCACGCTGCAGTAACGAGGAAGCACTGGCAGTACCGCCAGGCTGCCTCATCACTCCAATTTTCCTCTTCCGAATGTTTTCTTTTGAGGAAGTTCTTTCTCGGAGCAGCCTTTGTGCGCCGTGTTCATCAACGCGTCCGTAATCTAGGGCCTTTCACACATTTTTGTGCCTTTCACACATTTTTGTCAACAGTTTTATTTTATTTTCGCGCCAAGATTGGGCTTTTATTGCACTATTTTAATGGTGGATATGAAAATGTTCCTACTTCATTTACTATTTCATGATTTAGGTTGACCTTTGAATCTACTACACTTTTTGCTTGTAAATGTGTACGTGTGCGTGTGCGTGTGCGTGTGTGTGTGTGTGTGTATATGTGTGTGTGTGTGTCTGCGTGTGCTGTGTGTGCGTGTACGTGTACGTGTGTGAGAGAGAGAGAGAGAGAGAGAGAGAGAAGAGAGAGAGAGAGAGAGAGAGGAGAGAGAGAGAGAGATGAGAAGGAGAGAGAAGAGATTCACCCACGGTCTTGCCCGCGATTCGATGTGTGTGTGTTGTCTGCGTGTCGGTGTTTTGGAGAGAGAGAGAGGAGAGGGGGAAAGGAGAGAGAGGAGAGGGGGAAGGAGATGAGAAGAAAAGGGAGAGGAAAAAGGAAAGATGAGGAAGGGGGGGAAGGAAAGAGAGAGCGAGAGAGTAAGACGAGAGAGAGAGAGAGAGAGAGATGAAGAAAAGGGATGAGGAGGAGGAGAACACGAGAGAGAGAGGAGAGAGAGAGAGAGAAGAGAGAGGAGAGAGAGAGAGAGAGAAGAGAGAGAGAGGAGGAGAGAGAGAGAGAGAGAGAGAGAGAGACGAAGAGAGAGAGGAGAGGAGAGGAGAGAGAGAGAGAGAGAGGAGAGAGAGAAGAGAGAGAGAGACCCATGGTCTTGCCCGCGATCTCGATTACCCTCCCGGAAAGAGCTTTGAGTTCGTACTGACCGATCTTTAGGTAATGCTGGGATCTCACACCCCCAAAACACACCCCATCCCCTTGATCAGGGGATAGTAACCGCCCACATTTGTTTGTAAAAATCCCCGGGATCGAGTGAGAATTAAATGCGCGACCACAGAATGGCCAGACACTCTTAAACCACTAGACCACACAGGTGTGTGTGTGTGTGTGGTGTGTATGTGCGTGTGCGTGTACGTGTGCGTGCGTGTTTGAATATATATATATAATACATATAAAATATATATATATATATATATATATATAATATTATATATAATATAATATATATATATAAAATATGAAGAGTAAAACCAGCGCTGGTAAAAACATCTTGATTGTTTTATGGTACGTTTCAGCTATATACATAAGTCATCATCACCCTAAAAAAACGGAAATAATACATAATTCGTAAAAATTAAAATATACAAATTATAAAGATATGAACATTAAAAATGCCTAACCTAAATTAAAAGTTAAAAACACAAAGTTAAAACAAAATTATAAACACTACACCTACCAATCAACTTAGAATTGGAGTGTGTGGTAATCCCACTGGTTTAAAAACACATTAGTGGGGTTGAGGTGCCTTGTGCACACAGGTATGGTTTGTGGTGGTGGGTGAGGAGGCTCTCACATATCAATCGAGTGGAGTCGTGGGAGTTTGCGTGTAAAATATCGAAATCGATGTTCGTTATTGGGTGGCCTGAGGCTTCGGAGTGTTCTCGAATGGCTGTGAATGGTGGTTTGGACACAGGTTTACCAGTCCTGTGAGACAATCCCCGATGCTCCGCGATCCTAGTGGTGAGGTGGCGTTTTGTCTGCCCAATATAAGCAGCGTTACAGCCACTACACTTAATTGGTCACCCCCTGAGGAACGCAAAGGGGATCAGGGATTCAGGCATCAGTGGTGTACAACCAATTTAAGTGTAGTGGCTGTAACGCTGCTTATATTGGGCAGACAAAAACGCACTTCACCACTTTGGATGTGAAAGCCTCCTCCCACCACCACAAAACAATACCTGTGTGCACAAGGCACCTCAACCCCACTAATGTGTTTTTAAACCATGTGGGATTCCCACACACTCCACTTCTAAGTTGATTGGTAGGTGAAGTGTTTATAATTTTGTTTTATCTCTGTGTTTTTATCTTTTAATTTAGGTTAGGCATTTTTAATGTTCATATCTTTATAATTTGTAGATTTGAATTTTAACGTATTATGTATTATTTCCGTTTTTTTAGGCTGATGATGGCTTATGTATATAGCCGAAACGTACCATAAAACAATCAAGATGTATTTACCAGCGCTGGCTTTACTTTTCATTATAAGTTCCCGCTTCCCTCCTGGAGAAAGTATTGCCTATATATATATATATATATATATATAATATCATTATATAAAATATATAATATATATATATTATAATATAATAACGTATATATATATATATATATATATATATGTAATCAAGATTGGCATAAAGATGGATAAGCGTAGGTATATCACCACCCTTCCGTGCCCTTCTTTGACGGCTGACGTCTTCGTGTCCTGACACCCTGCATGTGCTTGGTAACAACCAGCCTCTCACCATCACCTGCCTTCCCCACCTCCTTCCCGTGCGGCAACATGTCCCAGCTGCAGCCACGCCCTTGGTAAGCGTGTAATTACCGCCACGATAAATTGGACTGCTTCAGTCCTTAAGTCATGGAGCTCTGGTTCGTGATATCGTGTTTCAGCCCCTGATTTACAGCCCCTCGAGCACCCTCTCTCCTCCCCATCTTCCCTAGAATCAGCCTTACCCTAAAAGGTCCACAAGATCTCGCCGCCTCGAAGACAAAGCATACTCAGTTATTAGGTGCGTCGGAGATGCTGCTGGTGAAAGCTTTGAAGCTTTTGACTAAGATGGTTTTGGTGTTCAGGGACAGGTTTGTGCAAGAGAAAGAAAATGTATATTTGGATCAAGTCATTAACTTTCTGGCTTGAGATAAGTAACCTTTTTTTGCGATAATATATTCGGCTTCTGGTCAGCCTTGCAACTCTTCAATCCTTCACAGCAAATTACTTTCCTTCACAGTGCGGATCTGCCATCACACATGTTTCAGTTTATGAGAAAAGAAAAACTTAAATGATCGAACAAGGAAAAAAGTTGCTCTGAATTACTTCGTTCATTGGAGACGTGAACTCAAAGCGACCACTGCAAATTTTGTTTTCCTTTCTAAAACCACCACACATATTAACCGAGAGAGAGAGATAACAAAAACGAGAACAAAAACACATATACACACGCATACAAAGAAAACGAAAATGAGATTTCGGCTAAGGAATTTGCGGGATTAAGAAAAGCGTGGCCTGAAGGAGGGAAGTCAGCGAAGGGCAATAGTGACTTGGGCGAGACGTGAAGGAGGAAATGAGGGAGGCTGTGAGGAAAGTTGCTGATTGACTCCTCGTGACAGCTTTACTATAAACAAAGAGCGAATGAACCTGAAATTAACAGTTGGTTCCTGTATTTTTGGTATCTTCATCATCCCACCATCTTCTCTCTTCTTAGCCTGCCTCTCCATGTCCCTTCGCCTCTGTCGCAGCGCCTTAGCTCTTCACGCCCTGGCCTTCTCTTTCACTACCTGCCTACCTTGTCCAATGTATATTGTATGTTTTTCCTTCTCGTGTCTTGTTGCCTCGCTCTTTTTAAGCCCGAGGTATAGCGCCATTCCATTCCTTACTCATCTTTTTTTTCCCTTGTTTAAATATTCACCTTTCCCTGTCCAGTCCTGAGTCATCCATCTTTCCCTTCTCTGGCCGTTTCCTTTCCGGTTTTTTTTTTCTTCAATATCACTCCCTTCGATGTGTCTCAAGGCTTGTTCATCTCGCCTCGTTTCTATCTGCATTTACTTAACCGCCAGGCAATTCTGAATATACAAAATTCCATATTGTTGCCCCGTACGTGTATTTACTAGATTATGGGCGGAACTGTCTCAGAATTTGGTTTGTGTATTTCGCTACACGCCCCACCGCCCCAGGGACCTGCGCGTCACCACCAGCCTATATTGGCAATGTGTTGGGGATGAGTCATACGTGCGCATGGCTCCTTTCATCTTCCTTGTGCAGCCCCGAGCCCCCCGACCCTGAAGCCAGCCTAACCTGAACACACTGAACTTTTCTCCATCACTTCAGACTTCACCCTCTTTCTCGTCTTCATATATAACCTCAATCTCTCGCGGCATGAACAGCCATCATCACAGCCCTCACGTTCAGATCACACTTTTATCAGCTGTCCCATCAGCGTGTGCAAGAAAGGAACGCTGATGTTATAAGTTACACAAGTACTGCAATTATCATAACCATCTTTAACCATGCACATCATCATCTGAGATCATAAATAGAGCCAATCTTTATACTCAACTAGCGTACAGAGATGAGGCAGGGGATCTACGACTATAGGCCAGTTTATCAGTCCAAATATGGCAATTTTTGTGTGTTTGTATGTATTTCTTGATTGCATGTATTTGTGTGTGCAGATGTGTGTCTGAGAGAGAGAGAGAGAGAGAGAGAGAGAGAGAGAGAGAGAGAGAGAGAGAGAGAGAGAGAGAGAGAGGAGAGAGAGAGAGAGAGGGGAGAGAGAGAGAGAGAGAGGAGAGAGAAGAGAGAGAGAGAGAGAGAGAGAGAGAGGAGAGAGAGAGAGAGAGAGAGAGAGAGAGAGAGAGAGAGAGAGAGAGAGAGAGAAAGAGAGAGAGAGAGAGAGAGAGAGAGAGAGAGAGAGAGAGAGAGAGAGAAGAGAGAGAGAGAAGAGAGAGGAGAGAGAGAGAGAAGAGAGAGAGAGAGAGAGAGAGAGAGAGAGAGAGAGAGAGAGAGAGAGAGAGAAGAGAGAGAGAGAGAGAGAGAGAAGAGAGAGAAGAGAGAGAGAGGAGAGAGAGAGAGAGCTGTAAGTCATTAGTGTCGCGGGTAGTCACTTCATAGTTTCCTGAGGAAATTAGTACGTGGCGGCAAAAATAAAATAACATAACGATAAGGATGACGAAGGAAATTCTGTAGTGCGTTTGGCATCGGAGACTAGTGGTTCTCGGGTCATTAACGGAGCATTTTCCTGGTACTGTTGCTGTGTGTCCCCCCCCCCCCCAGCTGTCATGACCTCGGGTGACGCAACTCCCTCGGGAACGCCACAGGAGACCACTTTTGGAAAACTTTAGAAAACTTTGGAACTTTTGTGGTGGTGGTGGTGTCTGTCTGTCTTCGCCCCAGCCACATGACAAAAATTTCCACGTCACTGAAGGTGCTTCGGCCGGCGTCTTTGTCTTCAAGGGACGGGGTGAGTGATTGCCCAGTTGACGTGCCAATGTGTGACATCATCTCTTATTATCTTAGCTCAATAGCCGGTAAAAATGTTTTTCTCCAGGTTGTCTTCCCGTGTTGAAAAATGAAAGTTTAAAAAAGAAAAAAAGTGGAGAATGGTGGTTGAAGACGGGAGAGTGTGGAGGGGAGGAAGGACGAAGCTTGGTAGGCTACATCAGGGTAAGGGACTTTAGGGGTGGGGGTGGGGTGTGGGGTTGATTAATATATTAAGGATCAGAGGATGATTTGGGGTGATGCAGCTAAGAGCACGTACTGCCTCCCCGCTACCATAGTGTTAAAAATATGGCGTGACAACGGATTGTACGCGACGAAGAAAGAGGAAGCTGACGTGGCGGGCGTAAGAAAGTGTATCCGAGATGGCTTCATCATGACGACATAAAATAATCAAAGACTCTCTCTCTCTCTCTCTCTCTCTCTCTCTCTCTCTCTCTCTCTCTCTCTCTCTCTCTCTCTCTCTCTCTCTCTCTCTCTCTCTCTCTCTCTCTCTCTCTCTCTCTCTCTCTCTCTCTCTCTCTCTGCACATTTGTTAGAGAAGATAATGTTTTTTCCAATGTGAGAGGTGAAGAGGGCTCTGAAAAAAAAGAAAAAAAAGATGGAGACGTATTATATTTCCGCGGCACCGGTTCTGCACAGCCGCAACGCACCGGTTCCCCCTCAGCCCGGGATGTTGTATTGGTGCAGCCACCATTTACGACGCTGAATTTACGAGGGAGTGCTAATGAGGGCGGGCGAGGTGGCCAGGCCAGGAGACGAAGCTGATAATGGACCCGTTTACTCACACCTAAAACACGGAATATTATGAAGCTTTGGATGCAATATAGGCTACATATCACTGTACTCATATTCTTTTTGCTGAGAAATGCACCATAAATTAAATATATGTTTTTTTTTGGGCCAAAATATCACAACACGGCGGAACGCGCTGTGATTGGTTGTGACGTAGTAGGTGTACAGTCTCAAATCTTGCCTGATCAGCTGATTGGCTTGTTTAGGCTCAGCAGACCGTCAGTATCTATCCATTCAACATGTTCCAGACAAAAAGAACATATTAAGCTTGTTTTGTGCCAATGTGCAAAAACACCACAATTAAAACTCCAGAGAAAGTGTTCAAAACTATGCCTAAAGACAAGAAAAAATGGAAACAGTGGTAGATGTCTGCAAGGCGTGATTTCTCGATGAAGGAAAATTCATACTATTGCTGTGAAGACCATTTTGATGTATTATTAATGTATGTACTTGTGCATGGATAAGTAACTTGCAAATTATATGTAGCTGTGGGGATTTAGCTGAGCTGTGAGTTGCAGGAGCGGGAGTGGTATGCAGTATGCAAGGCTTTTGAGGTAGGGATGAGACCGGCTGGGTTTTTTCATGTTATGTATACAACACGCAGTGAGTTAGGTAAAATTCTAGAGTCCTTTCCCGCCCTTATTAGAGTGTTTTTTCCTCCAGACCTTCACAGATCCCTTCAGATACCTCTAAAATGTAATTATAAAGTGGGGGGGGAGATGCCCCCTTCACCCCCCTCCCCTCCTTAACAACCCCTCTGGACCCCTCAAACATATAATATGTTTAATATTGTTGAGTTTGTACCTTTGGGTTTTTGGGGTTTATTAATTCATTTATTTTGTCTTTGCTTTATTTGATAGATTAGGGATATTTACACTTATTTCACTAATTGTTGTGCTGACCAGCTGGTGAAAATAAAGTTGTTGACACTCAGCCGCCATACTGCTTACACCTCCTGCTTGTGGCTGCCTGTACTTGAGCCGCTTTTCAGTCCATGCTCTTCGCCTGGTCGTCCCTTAATTGTTGTGCTGTTCCTGATGCGATCAATGGTGCCCAGACCCGGGATACTGTGTGTTCAAGTGATCTTGTACGTTATTGGCGCAGATGTCTTTGGACGAAAAGCTATCAAGACGCCGGACAGCTGGTCGGGGGTGGGCGACACGTAGCTCCCGTGCCTTGAGGACACTACTTGATGTCCCTGATGTGACCAAAGTGCAGCTGGATGATGCCGTGGAGGACTTCGACAAGCGTCTGGCTGCCCTAGACGAGGCGCAGGGAGAATTGGAATTGGAGATAAGTGATCCTAACTTGTTACAGGATGACATCGAGGCCGCTGACGTGTTCCGCCGCGAGGTAAGAGAGCCGCGTGTGTTAGCTGCCCAGATGCTAGTGAGTTTTGATAAAGTTGAGCAATTGGAGCGGCAGTCAGCAGCTCGCAGTGACAGTAACTCTATAGAATCCTTGTCTACACGTGTCAATCTACCAAAATTTGAGTTGCCGAAGTTCAGTGGTGAGTTAACTGAATGGCAGTCCTTTTGGGACAGGTTTGAGGCCCTGGTGGGTGAAACTGACATTCCTGTTATAAGCAAATTCAAATATTTGCAGTCTCTCTTGGAAGGTGAGGCTAAATCTGTGATCCTAGGGTTGTCACTCACGGCAGCCAATTTCAAAGTTGCATGTACCTTGTTGAAGGAGCGCTTTGGTAGAAAGGAGAGGATACTCTTTGCACACATACAGGTTCTTCTTAAAGTAAGTATGCCTGCCAGGTCTCCTGGAGATGGAGATGTGCATCAAAAACCGGCCTGACTTTGGTGGTAGCACTGCTTTCTCGAACCACAGGGCGATGTGGAAGGTAGTACGTAGGGTACAAGCTGACCATCTCGGAGGGAGGAACTTCTTCAATGATCCCTTCCTGTTCATAACCCTTCAGTACTGCATCATACTCCTGTTGCAGCTGAGGATTCTTCTGAAATCTATGAGATAAATTTAACAACCTCTTTTTTGCAGCCTTTCATTGTCAAGGAGTTTACCTTTAGCATTATCAGACTTCCAGGGTAAAGCAGCTTCACATCTATCGTTACTAAACTTTACGGTCTCAGAAAACCTTTCAAGAACAGGATTAGGAGAGAGATCATTAGAAGTAGCTTCCTTGAGACTGATACCAACAGATTCAAGATCCCAAAAGTTGTGTAAGGCAGATTCAGACAATTTACTAAAGCATAGCAGCTGTGAGGACATACCCATTCTGTTGGAAGGAGTTGTGCATGACCCAGATAATACCCAACCAAACACTGACTCTTGGACTACCAATCCCTTGGCCTGCACACAACTGCCAGGAATCATAAATCTCCAATAAGCATCAAGACCCACCAAGATGTCAACAGTTAAATGTCTATTTTCCACATAATCATCAGCTAACAGTACTTTATCAAAGGCCTTGATACTCTCAACAGGAACACATGGGCGTAGCAAAGGTGCACTTATTGTAGGAAATTCTACAGTCAGTAGAGAATGCCTAGAACCATTGCAATCCATTAATTTCATGTCATATATATTACAAGGGTTACCTGAAGTACGCTTACATCCACCAAATGCTGAATAAAGAAAGAAATTTGTTTTGAAGATACCCACTTCGGCTTAATTTTCCTGACAAAACTGCTAGAGACATAAGATCTGTCTGAACCTGTATCAAAAAGTAGGGTGGCTTCAGCACACATTCCCCGTTCACCAAACACTTTAACCTTAGCTGTCGGCAGAACAGTGCAGGTTTGCTTCATGTTAGTTTTATAATAATTGGGGTTGCTGTGGGCCACACCAACAAGGTCAACAGGCCTTTCATAGGAATTTTTCTCCAAATGTTAACTTTCACGTATCCTGGCAACCTGATTTCCATAACCCTTAGACCTCCCTTTGTCCACATCATTACCTATAGGACAAACCAAAATGTTATGAAAACCCCCACACCTGGTACATATTGCAGAGCAACCTAACCCTATGTGCCCTCGTTTAAGGCAGTGGAAACACAACTGTGCTGAACGAATTTTCTCCTTTCGCTCCGGAAGTGAGAGCTTAAGTACACTGTAACAACTTTCATTGGCATGTGGGTTGTTACAGAAACCACACCTGACTGAAGTTACCTCAGAGGAAGTTTGAAGGGCTGAAGCAGAACCAGGAAGCACTTTCCGTCTCTCTGCCTCAGGTTGACTTTTGTCCCGAGTCGTCTTTTCTGTTGTCACATCCTTGAAGGTGTCTGACCTCTCACGGCGCTCTATCTCTTTCTGGAGAAACTGCAAGAGCCAACGGAGGTCACTTTCATGGCCAGAACCTTTCCTTGACCACTCCAATCTAATGTCATGTGGCAAACGACCTAATATAACTGGAGTCAAAAACAGGCCATACTGATCACCATCTACACCTAAGGCCTCCAAACTCCTCACATGTGTCAAAAGTTCATCTTGCAGCTTCCACAAGGAGGCTACCTCTGCTGGTAGCTATAATGGTATTTCTTTAAATGATTGCCTCGAAGCTGGTCCTTCTCTCAACCCTGATCTTGTGGAAGTTCTCATGAGGTTTAGAAGGTGGCCTGTTGCATTAACTGGAGACATAACCAAGGCTTTTCTTCAGATTTCTGTTCAGAAAGAGGACCGAGATGTGCACAGATTTCTCTGGGAGAGTGAAGGTGTTGTTCGCACCATGAGATTTCTTCGGGTCCCCTTTGGAAACAAGATTAGTCCCTTCCTTTTGAACGCTACAGTAAAACATCATCTTAAAACTTTTCCTAAATTGGAAGTAGTAGAAGAATTGACGGATAACCTCTATGTTGATGATTGGTTGTCTGGAGCTGATAGTGATAATGAGTGCTGTGCTAAGTTCACGGAGGCAAAGTCTATTTTAGCTACAGCTGGTATGTCCCTCTCTAAATGGAGCTCTAATTGCAAATCTTTGACTGATAAACTCTATGAGAACCTTGAGCAGGGTAGAGATGACATAGTCAAGGTCCTTGGAATGCAGTGGTGCTTGCCCTTGGATTACTTTGCCTTTGAGTGCTTTGATGTAGGTTTGCACCAAGATCTTGTATCTACTAAAAGAGCTGTTCTCAGTATTATTGCAAGACTTTTTGATCCTCTTGGTCTCATTAGCCCCTGTATTATGCTCGCTAAAATTTTCTTTCAAGACATTTGGCGGCTTGGTCTTGACTGGGATGAGACATTACCGGAAGACTGGTTGCGAAAGTTTAAAAAATGGGTTGAGGGTCTCAAAGTTCTTCAGTCATTTAACATTCCACGCTGTTACTTTCCTGGGTTTTCATGGAAACTGCTGACTGGTTTAGAACTGCATGCTTTTGGTGATGCCTCTGAGAAAGGGTATGGAGCCTGTGTGTACTTGAGAATTCCCTCTACATATGATTACTTTGATGAGTCTCTTGTTGTGTCCAGGGGAAGGGTGGCTCCAGTAAAAAGAATTTCATTGCCTAGATTGGAATTGCTTGGTGCCTTACTTTGCGCAAGACTGGCTGTGTTTGTTAAATCCGCCCTTCGCTTGGCTGATGATGTACACCTGTACTGCTGGACAGACTCTCAGGCTGCTTTATCTTGGATTAAGGGGGATCCTTGTAGATGCAAAGTCTTTGTAGCAAGCAGAGTAACCGAGATTCAGGAGCTTACATCACCTAGTCAATGGTATCACTGCCCTGGGAAGGACAATCCAGCAGACCTTATTTCCCGAGGTGTGTATGCTGAAGATATTGTAACATGTACTCTGTGGTTAAATGGTCCTACGTGGTTATCTAACCCCTTATCACCCCTGCAGCAAGATGAAGCATCTTTACTCATCCACCAAGAGTATTCCAGTGAAAGTAGAGATTTGATTTGTGTAGCTGTTGACTCCATCCCTGTTGTAATTGATTTTGCTCGATGGAGTCATTTTTCCAAGACTCTACATGTTGTTGCATGGGTGATGAGGTTCATCAATAACTGTAAAGGTCGAAATATTGGATGCTCTGGTCCCTTATCATATGAAGAGTTGGAGAAAGGTAAGACCCTAGTGTTTCACTGTATTCAAAGAGAGAAATATTTTCATGAGATTCGTGCTATAACCCAAGGTAAGCTTCTTCCCAAAGGTTCTCCTTTAAGAACATTTGACCCTTTTCTAGATGATGATGGCCTATTGAGAGTTAAGGGCCGACTAGAACATGCTAGTATCAGCTATGAGAGCAAACACCCAATTATAATTCCCTCAGGTCACATAGCTAAGCTTTTGATTTGCTTTCAACATGATTTCCTTAAACATGCTGGTGTTAACACCCTTATGACTACTCTGAGAAGTTGTTATTGGATTGTGGGTCTGAGGAAGCTTGCCAAAACTGTATGTAGGGAGTGTATCACTTGTCGTAGACATGATTCCAGAGCCTGCTCCCAGCCAGTAGCCCCACTACCTAAGCTGAGAGTTAACTGTGGCCCACCTTTCACTGTAACCGGTCTTGACTTTGCTGGGCCACTGTTTTGTATGGATCTGTCTTCCAAGAAGTTGTATATATTACTGTTCACCTGTGCTGTGGTGAGGGCTGTTCACTTGGAGCTGACAGACTCCTTGTCTCAAATTGATTGTATGCTTGCTATCCGCCGGTTTGCGGCAAGAAGAGGCCTTCCATCTGTTTTCTACTCTGATAATGCCAAGACCTTTGTTAGTGTATCAAATCAAATTCAAAAGTGCTTTGGCCCATTAGTTCCTCAGTGGAAGTTTATTGTACCTCATGCTCCTTGGTGGGGAGGCTGGTGGGAGTGGTTGATCAGATCTGTAAAACTGGCTCTGAGAAAGTCACTTGGGGTTAAGTGTTTATCAAGATGTGAACTAGAAACTACTCTCCTTGAGATAGAAGCTTGCATTAATTCTAGACCCTTAACTTATGTTGGTGAGGAGACTGCAGATCACCTCTTAACACCTTCTCATTTTCTAATTGGACGTACAGCTGGTTTCCAACTGGAGATGATCAATGACCAACATCTTAGTGTTACTTCTAAAGACCTGAAGTTGCATGAAAGTGTACGCCAAAAACAACTTGATAAATTTTGGGATTTGTGGATGACTAATTATATTACAAATTTACCCCCTACTTGTAAAGGTTTCAGGCTTAAATGTGATTTAAAACCAGGATCTGTTGTGTTAGTCAAGGAAGAAAATACCCCTAGACTGTCCTGGCCTATTGGTGTGATTGTTGACTTATTTCCTGGTAAAGATGGAGTGGTTAGGAGTGTTAATGTTAAAACTTCCAGGGGGGTTATTTGTAGGCCTATCCAAAAATTGTATGACATGGAGATTTCCCCTTCGGGGGTTGTATCTGCTGATGATTTGATACCCAAGAATCAGTTGACGAACAACGGGGAGCCTCAGGTTGTCACTGCTAATGAGGTTGCGGGTGATTTGGGTGAAACACAACCTGTTGTGCAACCTACCGTGCAATATAGCAAATGGGGACGTGTGGTAAAAGCTCCTGTTAAGCTGAATTTGTGAATATATTTTAGAGTAGTGGAGTATTAATTTTCAAAATAATATTGATGTCCCCTGCTAGATGTACCTTGATGTTTGATTTATGTGTATTGTGGGGTTTTCTTGTTTCAAGTATAGGAGTATCTGTATACTCCTATGGTGGGGAGAATGTTGAGTTTGTACCTTTGGGTTTTTGGGGTTTATTATTAATTCATTTATATTTTCTTTGCTTTATTTGATAGATTAGGGATAATTACACTTATTTCACTAATTGTTGTGCTGACCAGCTGGTGAAAATAAAGTTCTTGACACTCAGCCGCCATACTGCTTACACCTCCTGCTTGTGGCTGCCTGTACTTGAGCCGCTTTTCAGTCCATGCTCTTCGCCTGGTCGTCCCTTAATTGTTGTGCTGTTCCTGGGGCGATCAAATATTACTAATCTAACCTCACTATAACCTAACCTAACCTAATCTCACTAATAACTTCATAGCGAGACCCCCCCCCCAAAAAAAAAAAATACTAACCTAACCTACCCTTGTAAAGTTATAGTTATATTTTACTAACCTAACTATCCTTACTAACTTGCATTACCCCTACTACCGCAAAATGACCAGTAATCCTCCTTTAAGTGATGTAGTAGGTATTCACTGTGTTTGTGAATATATAAATTGTAGTTTATAAGGAAAAAGTGAATAGACAGGGATAAGTGACCCGTGACACTAGGCAACTGATTACTTCTGGGATCGGCATTCCTTATAGGGAGCTTGAATGAACCTGCAATGACATGTGCAGCTAGACAGATAGACGAACTCATAGAGGAACAGGTAGAAATGTACGGTTAGTAAAGGTTGTAATGGTGACGAAGTGGTGAGTAGAGTCAATCAATCAATCATTAGGGCATACGCCGGGGGGCGCGTCGCCTCGCCCACCCTACGACGCTACTCCCGGGGGTCACCACGCGCGAGTTCCCATGCAGGCTCCTTTCCCATACCAAGCAGCTCTCGACAAGAAACATCAACTTGCCCCAGCCACGAGCCTTGTGGGCGTCCCCTTGGCCTCCTCCACGCTGAATTGTCTCTTACAGATACAACCCGATGGGAAGGATCGGTTTCAGGGTAGCGTGCCACATGCCCATATAGCCGAAGTTGGCGCTGACGGACTATGCAGGTAATAGGCCTCGATTCAGTCTCACGGTGCCATCGCCGATTTGACACGTAATCAACCCAGCGATACCCCATAATTCTGCGAAGACACTTATTACCAAAGGCATTGATTCGTCTCTTCAAGTCACTATTTAGTGTCCATGTCTCACAACCATAGAGTAAGACAGGGATCACAAGCGACTTGAAGATCCGGATCTTTGTCCTCCTGCACAGGTACCGACAACGCCAAATACTCCCGCTGAGCGAGTCCATAACACCGTGGGCTATGCCAATCCGCAGTAAGACTTCTTGACGTGACCCGCCGTCATTATGGACTGCGCTACCAAGGTATGTAAAACTTTCCAAGATCTCAATGTCCTCGCCACACGAATGAACAGACTGTACTGCTTCATCTAGTAAGTCTCCAAACACCTGGACCTTGGTCAGGAGACCTCAAGTCCCAAAGGCTTTGCCGCCTCGTGCAGCGCCTCGAGAGCCATCACCAGGACCTCCAGCGACTCAGCAAAGATTACTGCATCATCGGCAAAAACAAGATCAGTGATCTTGGTGTTGCCGACGGATGCTCTACAATCACTTTGATCTACAACCTTGTCTAATACCCAGTCCATACAAGCGTTGAAAAGTGATGGGGCAAGGACGCACCCTTGCCTCACTCCTGTATTCACAGGAAAGAAGCTGGATACACCTGCCCCACACTTCACAGCACTCTCAGTCCCAGAATACAGACCAGTAATCAAACCAATAGTCTTTGCAGGAATCCCGCGAAGTCGCAGAAAATCCCAGAGTGACTCA
Source organism: Chionoecetes opilio (assembly GCA_016584305.1). Lineage (NCBI taxonomy): Eukaryota > Metazoa > Arthropoda > Malacostraca > Decapoda > Majidae > Chionoecetes > Chionoecetes opilio. The sequence goes on from JACEEZ010007157.1 coordinate 240,446, forward strand.
CGATGCACTGAGTCAAACGCCTTCTTGAGATCAACATAGGCTGCAAGCATCCCCTGTCGAAACTCACGTCGGCGTTCCACCAGGAACGATGATGACCTTGCAGCCTAAGAATCCCAGCTCCACACAAGGGGGAGAATGCAGATATTTATATGTATATTCATATAAATAAAAAGATGAAGCTATAAAGTTTAAGAGCAGGTTTAGTCGAAGCTTGTTATTCTCGGGCGGCGTCAGAGTAAATTTGAATCGGTAGATAAGAGCTTTCTTTATATTTTTCATCAAGGCTCAGATGAGTTTTTTATCGCCCCAGACCACATGACGCAGCCTGTATCTCAGACCCTCACAACACCCTCGCCATTGGCCGATCGAAGATGCTGCTTAAGGTGACTATAATGAGCAGGTTGCTTACTTGAAGAGGAGATCCTTGTCCTGCGAGTCGGTTTGCATTTTATTCTCTCTTTGCCGGTTGAAAGGTTAAGTGTTCCCTCACACCCTCCCCATCGTCACAGTCCTCCCCTTCCCTCATCCTCCCAGTGTCCATCCTCCCTCCCCATCGTCACAGTCCTCCCCTTCCCTCATCATCCCAGTGTCCACCCTCCCTCCCCATCGTCACAGTCCTCCCCTTCCCTCATTATCCCAGTGTCCATCCTCCCTCCCCATCGTCACAGTACTCCCCTTCCCTCTTCATCCCAGTGTCCATCCTCCCTCCCCATCGTCACAGTCCTCCCCTTCCCTCATCATCCCAGTGTCCCTCTTCCCTCCCCATCGTTACAGTCCTCCCCTTCCCTCATCATCCCAGTGTCCATCCTCCCTCCCCACGCGACACACCATCTCGCCCTCATCCTATTTCCCATCTTCCTCATCTGTCACCCCTCTCCCTCCCCTTTTCACGCCTGCCCTCGCCGCGGCTCCATCTTATAAAGGAGGCATCAATCTAGGGAGAAAAAAAAACTTAAAGGTCTTGATACGCTTCAATGGATGACTTTATTAGCAGCAACGTCTTCTTTAGCCCTCCCGTAAATTTAGCATCACAACATAATTAGACACATTTTTGGCCACAGCGCTGGTTTCTGCCAAAGAGTGAGTCTATAGCTATGTACATAAAAGAACAGTTTGCAGAAGATAAGTTGAAAGCCAGTAATGTATAAGGAAATTTGTAACTTTTTTTTAAGCTGCCGAAAACATAAATTTTCTTTGTATCACACAATTAAGCCCTGTTACTATTATAGTCGTCGTTGTTCCCTGGCCACTCACCTCTCTTTGCATGAGTTAAAGAATATCTAAGGATACTGTACTTCCTTCTACATAGGAACCGAAGTCTGATAGATAAGCCGCCTGCAGCAGCAGCAGCAGCAGCAGCAAGGCGTATGGGCGGGTGGTCTGCATCTTTGTTTTGTGCTGCGAGTCTTGATTAGGGGACGCGAAATCGAACTGCAAGTGCAAATTGGTTTTAATTTTGCTTTCTACTTGATATGGGTGTAACCATATAAGTCGGTATATTGTAGAGACTTAGTTGGGTGAGTTAAATATGTACGTCCAACTTGTACACATTTATTTAGAGTCCAATAATGAACATAGAATATTTACAACCAATTATGTAGTGATACCAAGCCAGGGAGTGTTTGATGAACGCTTGTGAGGAGTGTCTTGGTAGCGTAAAGATGCGACTTGTTCTGTCTTGAGCACAGCCAGGGAGTGCCAGGGATGAGTTGTTGTAGCGAGTGTGTTCCGAGGCTTTCTCCCTCTCCTCCTCGTGATTCTGGCTTCTTATCACTTCTTGTTGATCCTATACTTTATGCTGACAACTAGGCATTTGTCCTGTGACATACTTTGAGAGTGCAAGGTGTTCATGGGTCTCACGGTGAAACAGAGGAGGAAAGATAAACGTATAATTATATATACATTACATAGATATATAATTATATGTTTATAATGTTTCTAAAAACATTATGTTTCTTTTGATGTTAAGTACATGCACATATCCTATATGGAAGTTATAATAAGTGTGACACTTGTGTGATATTAGTTGTAATTTACTAGTAATAGTTATGGAAGTTATTATATATGTTAGGAGTAAAAACTGACTGACATTGCTCGGGCCGCTATATAATTTCTCCTCAAATTAGGCACATAAGAATTAGCTAGGGGATAACAAATGGTACACCTAACTAAAGGCTAAATATATATATATATATATATATATAATATATATATATATATAAAAAAAAATATATAAACTATAAACTTCCCAAAGCATAATTCCTATCGCTAAAAGTGAGTAAACTCTGAGCTAAATACACAGAAAAATATGGAAAACAATGGATTACAAGATGTTCAACATCAAAGAAAATGACATGGCCGAGTAGAATTATATATATATATATATATGTGTCAGTACTAGTGTGGGTAAATCCATAATGTGCAAATATCACTGTTAATAAATGTCAAGTGTAAGGTGTAACAAGTGTACGTGTACCGTAGACTGTAGCTAGCAAACTCAACTGTCAGCGAAAGTAGCTGTGAAAATTACAGTGAAAAATTGAAAACTTAAAATTTCAAGTAAAGAAATTGTAAGCTTAAATCTTCAAGTAAACGTGAACACCCCTGAATGAGTCAAGTAATGACGAGGGCTCGTCTGACCGTAGAGCTGCTGCTGTGTTTGCATAGTGTGTGGGCAAATCCAAGTTTGCCAAAAATCATACATAAATGATAATAAATCAATCCTATTGTAGAAAATATTTTTACATCATCGAATGTAAAAATTGACTGGCAGAGAAATTAAATGAAGGTTACACATTTGAAAGAAATTCAGAAAGCATGGTGATGTATAACAGGTAGAGTGATGAGCACTCTTGTAATGATCTTGTAAGAATCATGCTAAAAATAAAGCATGATTAACCATTAAAAATATGTATTATGCTTGAGGACAAGAAACTGTCACTCAGGGGAATAAAATTTAGATTTGGTGTTTTCCACATGAGTGATGAAATAAACTGTACACCAAAATTTTAGTTTCCTCCGTTAAGTGGAATAGGAAAAGCTTCCTAGTGGAGGTAAAACTAATCAAGGGAAATGCATAGGTGACTGGAAAAGCATTTCGAGATGTAAAATGATAAGGAGGGCATATTTGGTATGACGTGGAATAATACATTAATCCTAATTAGGGTAAATTTTAAATGCAACAGCTGAAAATTTTAATTTGGGGAAAAAATAAACTGGGCACAGTTTGACATGATATTTACCGTATCTGCCATGAAAGGAGACAGTGTCGAAGAGTTTATCTGTGATCAAACAATGTTTTCTGAGGTCTGTAGTAAGACAAGAAGTCATTCGTAATTACTCTACGAGTTTGAATTTGTTAGTAAATAATGATCAATGGTTAGTTAGTTGTACATAGGTAATACATGTGAGCATCATGTGTGAAAATAGTTTTGGAGGAACTGCTTGTCATGCATATAGTACCTAGATTAGTATGTTAGTAAGTACATAATCCTATCATTCAAATAGTGATTGTGGTACAACAGGAAAAACTAAGTAATTCATTCCTGTAGTGAATGTAATTCACGTATGTATTTAATACATGGGTTAGTATTAATACAATGGGTTAGTATTGCATGCAAGTAAATAATGTATTTTAACAATAAGTGCGTAATAATTCCTTCAATTGAGGAAGAATGAATGTCATGCAATGCACTGTGGTGCAGCTTTAACAGTTACATAATAGTATTCTAATGTGAAGAGATATACATAGGTTATCTAGGTTCTGCTTTCCATTAGAGTTTCTATCGTGCAAGAGTTACAAGGTAAACATGGAAAATATATCAGTTTCTACTAGTAGTTGGTCAGAACAATATGTAGCTAAACCAAAAAAAAATCGTAAAACATTTCATCAATGTTAAGTATTTTCAAGAATGTAAATAACATTGGCTTAGTGTGTTGTGTAGACCTTTTCCTAAAAAGAGAACAACACACGTTAAAATTCAGAATACATGGTAATTGTGAAATAATCAGGTGAACTGATATAAAATGTAATGATATGGAATGGTATGGAATGGAATGACACTACTGTTTCTGCGTGTGTGACCGCAATTTTTGACGGTAATAATTTGTAGCAGTGTTTGTGTCATCATTAACTACAGGTGTATCCTGTGTTTTAGTATTTGGGCATGGCAATTCTTCCCCTGTATCTAATCCTCTAGCTACTCGTTTAACCTGGTCAATATGGACTGTCTTTGCATGGTATTTATAAATATGCTGTATAGTTATCTTGTGTCCATGCTCAATGACAATGACTGTAAGGTCCTTCAAATGTAGAATCTAACTTAGACGTTTATTGTTGTACCTAAAAGTATACTACATCACCTATAGCAATTGGCTTTTCTGCTGTATGGGCGTTGATACTTAATCATGTCTTCTCTGGACAAATCAATAGCGTCTGTGACACGCTTGTATATTTTCTGAAAATCAGCTACTCCTACTGTTACGTAGTCATCAAAATGATATATTGGCTGTGTACTCTGCTCTAGAAGAGTGTAAGGTAGTCTTTTGTCTTGCCCAAATACAATGAAATGTGGTGTTTCACATGTGGACTTGTGTAAGGAAGAGTTTAGTGTGGCAGATACTTGGGGCATCCATTCATCCCAGTGGGAATTGTAGGGTTGAGCTAATGACTTCAGGAGTTGGATAATCTTCCTATTTTGTCTTTCTACCATGCCGTTGCTGCTAGGGTGATAGCTAGTTATGTTACATTTATTTATGTTGAAAAGTTTGCAAATTTCAGTGAGAATTTGATTGTTAAACTCGGTACCATTGTCCGAGAGCAATGTGGATGGTGTATTGAATTTAAAGAAAACTTCATTCGTAAGTGCTTTAGCAACTGTTAGAGCCGTTTTGTCCTTCAGTGGGACCAAAACTGAAAATCTAGAAAAATTATAAATGGCTACTAACAAGTATTGAGAACCAGATTCTGTTCGTGGGAGTTTTAGCAAGTCAATGGCTATTGTCTCCCAAGGTCCTTTAGGTGTAGGATAAGGTAGCATAGGGGCAGGTTTACCAACTGAACCCTTTGTTTCTGCGCATGACTGACATTTATCTATATGAGCAAAAATATCACGGCGCATGAATGGCCAAAAGTATTCTAAACGTGCTCGGTGCAAACATCTATCTTTCTCTGGGTGACCTGCAAGGCTAGAATCATGTAAAAGGGAAAGAAATCTGGGTATACGTGTAGAAGGGATTATCAGCTGTGCAACCTGGCGTTTAGGTTCCTGTCCTGTCGTGAGATATGTATCTCGCACCAAAAGGTTGTATTGTAGCCTAAACCCAGTAAGTGGGACAGGTAATTTTGGCAATTGTGTATCATCACCTGACTCCAAGTAGTAAATGATGGGAGCACAGAAGGAATCATTTCGCTGTTCCTCTTCAATGTTGGGAATAGCGATTTGGTTGTCATGTTTTGGTGGTTCAGGTGTTGCTGTTACAAATGCAATATTTCGTGATAATGAATCAGCAACGAAATTGACTTTGCCTGGCAGATACTCAAATTTTGGGTGGAAGTCTAGTATCGTCAGGCGCCAACGTGCCAATATGCCTGACAGTTCCTTTGAATTGAATAATTCTACTACAGGTGCATGGTCTGTTTTAAAAAGAATGTTGTACCCATAAATTACAGATTTGAAATGCTTTAAAGACCATACGACCGCCAGAGCTTCCTTATGGGTGGTTGAATAGTTACGCTCTGCGGGATTAAGAGTTCTGCTGGCATAAGCTAATGCACGCCATTTACCTCTATCATCCTTCTGCATCAGCACAGCACCAAGGCCTACATCTGATGCATCAGTGAAGAGTGTAAACTGACGTGTAAAATCTGGGTAAGCAAGGACTGGGGCATCACACAACAAAGCCTTTAATTTAGAAAATGCCTGCTCTTGTGGAGCTTCCCATGAAAATTCTACATCTTTCTTTAAGAGATGTGATAGTGGACTTGCAATTCGTGAATAATCCATGATAAATTGTCTGTAAAAACCACTGAGGCCCAAAAAACTTCTGAGGACTTTGACATTCTTAGGGGTTGGAAAATGTATCATTGCATCGACCTTAGACGTGGTAGTATGTAAACCTGTGGCATCCAAAACATGACCCAAGAAAGAAAGTTGTTTCTTCATGAAGGAACATTTTGTTAGTTTAACCTTCAAATTAGCATCTTTAAGTTTAGAAAGTGCTCTGTCTAGTGTTCGTAGGTGAGAGTTTGTGTCGGGGGTACAAATAATTATGTCGTCCAGGAATGCAAAAACTGTATCTCCTAGTAATTCCGAGAAAACAGTGTTGATTAAATATTGAAAAGCTAATGGTGCGCCTGCTATTCCAAATGGTAGCTTTTTGAAAGCGTAATGGCCTGCAGGAGTACTGAACGCTGTGAGGTCCTTAGATACCTCATCTAATGGGACCTGCCAGTATCCACTGACAAGGTCCAGCGTAGAGAACACTTTCTTATCAGGACCTATGGACATCAGAATATCCTGCAATACTGGTAGAAGATACCTGGTTACTTGACAAACATCATTGAGGCGCCGATAGTCTACGACCGGTCGCCAATCGCCTGTTTTCTTAGGGATAAAAAAAAGGGAAAATTCCATGGGCTGGTGGATGGTTCAATAACATCATCCTCTAACATTTTCTTAACCATGCCATCAAGTATAGACCTTTGTGAGTGGGGTAACCTATATGCTGGAATGTAGATAGGTTGTGTATCAGGTAGCAAAGGAATGTGATGTGTAATAAGCTTTGTCGTACCTAAAGAATCACCTTGTATGGCAATTGTGTCATGATTTGCAGTTAGTACTTGCAATAGTGCTTGCTTTGACTCTGGAAAATCCATATCCTCTAAGGAAGGATTAAGTGCATCCTGTACACACTGTGCATGATCAGTGTCAGGGTCTCCAGTTGATAAAGTGGGAACTACTGGCAAAAAGTCGCAATCAGACCCACGGCCGTTGGGGTGACTACGAAATCGGCTAAGTACGTTCCTGTGTGCAGCTTTTTGAGTGCACGGAGACTTATTATGAATGTACATTTTAGTAATGCCCCTGGCGTTAACACTGCACAAAGCTGATTCCATGAAAAGAGTATTCACTCGTACTGATTCACTCAAACATATTGCTTCGCATTCATCATTCACACCTGCAAGTTTCAGAGCTACCAAAAGAGATTCGCGACCGTTTAGTGAAACGTCTTCCACTGGACAGGCACGGTGTGTCTCAGAATCTTGCGAAGGACAGAGAACAGTAACAGTTTCAGTGTTACTCAGTGAATCTATTACACTGTGAGCTGTCACCTGTGATGGCCGCTCGGGCACGCTAGTAATTACATTTACCTTAATTTCAGGAGCTTGCACTATTGCAGAACTAAATGTTAGCACTGGGGAAGGATTTTTGACTTCGGGTATATATGTTCCATAATACCTAATCCCGTGTAAGTGTGGACAGACCTCAATGCATTCATCTCGCATTGTCGATATACCTATCAGGAGGTCAGCAGGGAATGATAATCCTTGTGAAATATGGAAACAGATAGGGGTTGCAGGCACGAATTCCTCAAATTTTAAGTGAAGCCATACTTTACCAATGACAGGGAATTTCTTGCTATCCAGACCTGTCAGTCTGATTGACGGAGGTTCTAAGAATAAGACAGATTTCGTTTCATTACGTAGTACATTCAGTGTATCTATGTCCATAATATTTGCTCCTGCACCTGTGTCCATAAAAGCAGTTAATTGCTTGTCTTTGTGAATGACAGGTACAGTGAGAACTTCATATAAAGTAGATGTACCTATAAATACCTCATCTAAGTTATCATCATTTGCAGTAATGTCACTACGAAGGTATCCTGTAAATGTTTGTTCTGTAGGATGAACTGAAATGAGAGGCTTAACCTTGTCTGGCTTGGGTAAAGGAAAATATTGCTTTACTATGTTAACTTTTGGCGAACCCTGTATTACATTCTCATTGTGTGCGTCACCATGAGGAACATGTGTAACGTATGGGCGTAGTGTATTGTGCCTTAACCTTCCTCCGTCGGCTTTCTCCCTCTCCTCCTCGTTGTGAGGAGGTATATTGTAGAGACTTAGTTGGGTGAGTTAAATATGTACGTCCAACTTGTACACATTTATTTAGAGTCCAATAATGAGCATAGAATATTTACAACCAATTATGTAGTGATACCAAGCCAGGGAGTGTTTGATGAACGCTTGTGAGGAGCGTCTTGGTAGCGTGAAGATGCGACTTGTTCTGTCTTGAACACAGCCAGGGAGTGCCAGGGATGAGTTGTTGTAGCGAGTGTGTTCCGAGGCTTTCTCCCTCTCCTCCCCGTGATTCTGGCTTCTTATCACTTCTTGTTAATCCTATACTTTATGCTGACAACTAGGCATTTGTCCTGTGACATACTTTGAGAGTGCAAGGTGTTCATGGGTCTCACGGTGAAACAGAGGAGGAAAGATAAACGTATAATTATATATACATTACATAGATATATAATTATATGTTTATAATGTTTCTAAAAATATTATGTTTCTTTTGATGTTAAGTACATGCACATATCCTATATGGAAGTTATAATAAGTGTGACACTTGTGTGATATTAGTTGTAATTCACTAGTAATAGTTATGGAAGTTATTATATATGTTAGGAGTAAAAACTGACTGACACAGTTTATCTTATTGAGTATCTATCTAAATACTTATTATTCCAATAAATATTCTTCATATCTATTAATTTATTTTATTTTCTTTTTACGCGAAAAATGCATCAAAGCCAAAAAAAAAATTCCTCTACACCCCCAACTCCGCACTGCCACCCGCTATAACCGCCTCCCACTGTCGCCACAGCATCCCGACATCCTCCAATCGTTATGATAGCATTTTAAAGCACTATTCACGGCTTTACATGTTGCCTGTAACCCCCTGTTGGCACGCTAGCCATCACACCATGGAGGCGACAACAGATTCGTAGCCATGGCTACGAATCTGCGGGCCCTGGTTCGAATCCGGTCCAAGGCAAGTCGGCGACCAGCCATACCAGCTGTTCTTCTTCCCTTTTGGGGTTGATAGATGGCTACCTGGGGAAACCTGGGGAAGGTAACTGCATGGTAATCCGGATGTCACACTAGCCCTGTGTCCATGGGTAACGGGTCCTAACTCACCACAGGCTCAAAGGGCTAATGCCACGGAGATGAGCACCGAAGGCCACGCGTAGCATAGCGTATGCCCCCATCCTTACTTGTAACCCCTACATGACCTGCAGCGTCACCATTTTAAAGCATCACACACATAGGGCTAGTGTGGCGCCACCGCCACAAACCCCCAAGTACTATTTACACCACACTTCAAGACATCACGGCTAGCCTCACCACCGCTCATCACCCCACCACTAGCCTCACCACCGCTCATCACCCCACCACTAGCCTCACCACCGCTCATCACCCCACCACTAGCCACACCACCGCTCATCACCCCACCACTAGCCTCACCACCGCTCATCACCCCACCACTAGCCTCACCACCGCTCATCACCCCACCACTAACCTCATCACCCCACCACTAGCCTCACCACCGCTCATCACCCCACCACTAGCCTCACCACCGCTCATCACCCCACCACTAGCCTCACCACCGCTCATCACCCCACCACTAGCCACACCACCGCTCATCACCCCACCACTAGCCTCACCACCGCTCATCACCCCACCACTAGCCTCACCACCGCTCATCACCCCACCACTAACCTCACCACCGCTCATCACCCGACCACTAGCCTCACCACCGCTCATCACCCAACCACTAGCCACACCACCGTTCACCACCCCACCACTAACCATACCACACACACCACTCTAACATTGTATCTACTACCGTCAATATCCTCAACACTCGTACATCACCCAGCATCGTCACAACCACCACCATCAACACGACCTGGACCTATCCCCACCACCACCACTACCACCACCGCCATCGTCGTCGTCTTCTCCTCTACCTCCGTCAACCTGGGTGGCTTCCCAGGACCCCCAATTACTACATATTAATGCTTCCTGCTGCCCCTTCCTCCTGGGTCCTTGTGTCTCGCCTCTGATTATTTTTGAGAACAATTGATTGGCTTTTTTTTGCCTGACATGCAGTTGTGTGCGGTCTCAGGTTAGCATTGGTTGTCCTTTGTTTGGTTCTTGTTGTATTGTGTGTTTGGTATTGTTCCGCTGAATACAAGATGGCAGACTTGAATCCCGCTGCGCCGGCTGTCACGGCAGGGGAGGGGAAGTGGAGAAAATCGTCATTCAGTGCTTGTAAAGTAAAGCAAAGAAAAATAGTAATTGCTTCTAGATGCTCTGCAATTGGTTTGGCGTGTGTTTGTTTCCATTCAGTGGAGACGTTTGAGCTGCTCTGTCTATCTGCTGCCTCAACGCTAGTCAACGCCCACCCTGGTTGTTCATTAGTGATGTAATTGTCTGTGGCGTCATTATTCCATTCAGTTTTGGTCTGTTGGTTTATATATAATTTTCTTTGAATGATGATCGGAATTAATTATAGATATGTCGCTGTTCCTGACACGCAGCATCAGCCACCCACGCGGCGGTGTGTGCAGACAGAGAGGCTCCATGGAGAACCTGTGTTTGGGACACAACATTATATAAGATATTTTCAGATGATCTTAGTTTATAGTAACTTGGTGTGTGTGTGTGTGTGTGTGTGTGTGTGTGTGTGTGTGTGTGTGTGTGTGTGTGTGTGTGTGTTGTGTGTGTGTGTTTGGGACCTCCGTAGTGTAGTGGTTAGCACGCTCGGCTTACAACCGAGAAGTCCCGGGTTCGATCCCCGGGCGGAGCGAAAGATAGATGGGTGGTCTTTCTTAAATCCCTAGCCTCTGTCCACCCAGCAGTGAATGGGTACCGGGTGCCAGCCGGGGGTTTGTAACCCCCCGCCCGGGGTGGTGGCTTCGGCCAACACTAATATGCAGCAGCGGTAGATCACTATGGCTCTGAGGCATTATCCTCTAAACAAAACAAACAAGAGAAACAAGAGTGTGTGTGTGTGTGTGTGTGTATGTGTGTGTGTGTGCATAGGAGCAATGGGTTGCGGAAGTTGTGGAACCCTTCTTTTAAAGAGACCCTAAGTAAAGCTATCCTTCCATTCTTCTGGACCTTTCTCCTCCTTCATAATCTTTTCAAAAACTCAGTTTCAGTTAGTTTTCTGATACCTGTCCTTCATGCTAGTTTCAGCATATCACTGCTTACACCTGATTGACCTGATATCTTACCATCTTTCATCCCTTTCAATACTCTTACTGCCTCTTTTTCTATTATATTTTCCACGATTTCAACCTCCTCCAGCTCATTGTTATTTCCTACATTCAGCAGTCTCTCAAAATATTCTCTCCACCTATCTCTTTTGCCTTTTTTTTTTTTGGTTATATTTCCTGTGTAATGCTGCCTTTACCGGGAAAAGATGAATGGTTTTCTCAATCTTTTCCTCAATTTGCTGAGCCAGTTTTTCACTCTACAATGACTGAAGACTTGTTGATATGGTAAATAAAACGGAGACGTGGGGTGAAAACTTTTACTACACGTTTTTGAAAATTAACACTTCAATATCAACATGATAATCTTGACAATTAGAACCATAACTTGGCATAACTAATGCTATGGGCGGCGGCATTCATCGTCAGCCTCCTTCTCGAACACTTCCCTCAGACAAATTAAATCTTAGCACGCCTAAAAAGACTTTTAAAGCCACTAATACCTTTGTAAAATGCGATCCTAACACACTACACAACAGTTATCGCGGCCTTCGAAGTCTTGTGATCTGGTCCAAGACGGACGACGATCCTTGATCGGTTAATTTTTTTTTTTTTCGGTGGTAATTTTTTCGATAGCTTGAGAACCTTGGGCGTGGGGTCCAAATCGGTGGACCAGTCCCCATGGATTTGGCTCGGCGGTACTGCATATGACCTTGTTGTGGACCGAATGAATGGATCCCTCCCATCTCATTGGCAGCATCTTTTTGCACTGGCCGGGGAGTGGCTTGTGACGGGTATGTGCCCAGCACCACAGCCTTTCGGGAGAAAAATTGTATGAGTAAGGCTGCGCACACGCCAAACGAGTCAAGTTGCGTCGGCATGAGTCATGTGACTATTCTTTTAGAATCAACACCGTTCACACCGACTGAATCAAAATGAGTCAATCATTAGTTTATCAGTAGTTTAGGGGAGGTGGTGGCCAAGTGGTTAGCGTCTGGAAGTAGCAAGCTAGGTGTACCGAGTTCGAATTCCGCCAGGTGGAGGTGCCAAAATCTTTCGGCAATCGTTGAGTGGTCTGAGAACACCCACAGGTTGCCCATTAATTCTACTTTCGACGGCGACTGCATCGGAGGACACAGGGGGCGGCATGAACCTCTAATCACAGGCGCCACTATACAAAAGATCCTGCCTGCGCCTCCACGGGTGAGGGCCAAGCATCACAGCCCTCAAGTGGCCTACCATCCTAGTCCTGAAGGTCACTGCCTACAGGCGCTATCGGCCGAGGTGTAAAAAGAAAAAAAAGTTGTAACCCAGGCTAATTTTAAAGGGTGTGGACGATTGTTGATGCTATGAGCTCTTAGAGAAGAACAGGTAAAATATCCTTGTTTAGGTGAAAAATGAGAGAGATGAAGTTAACTCTCAAACAAAACTCATTAGGACGTCCACTTGCATGATGCAGCAGATATCTATTTCTTAAAAGTAATCCGTACTCTACATCCTCGGGAGCATGGTTTCAGTTTTCCTTAAAGAAGACTTTCCTGGTGGGAACTTATTCTGAGAAAATACATTGGAGTCAATGTGTGCTAGAATGGCGATTCAAGAATCTTCACTTGACGCGACTTGACTCGTTTGATGTTTACGCAGCCTAATAGTACTAGTGGAATGAACAGAAATACCACATAGTTATAATTATATGGTTGAAATACAGGAGATGTGAGTGTGCATAAATTGATACATGCAATTAAGATACACACAGAATTAACCCACGAAAGAATTAAAAAGTGCCGAGCAAAAGACAAGATTAACTGAATTAAATAAGACACGTCGAGGACGAGTGTATCTTACCAGCAGCATCACCACCAGGAAGGATGCGAACTGCGGCTTCATGGTTGCGTTCTGATGCTTCTTGAGTCCTGGCGCATCTTTTATACCACACAAACACTGATATGACGCACTCCTAACACGACCCTACTATCATCTTGCTCCCACGCCGCACCAGGCAGCAGGAACTGTTGTGTTGTGTGCCGCGTGAGGAAGATAAGATATGGTGTTGCGAACGCTGCCTCACATCACCAATGTATATGGGCTTGCTATAGATCTGCGTTGTAGCTAAATCCTGAATTAGCTGCTGACATTTATGATATTACTTGAGGAAGCTTGCCTAAAATTATTTGATGTTGATAATGTGATTTAACTTTATGGTGCAGGTCCTTAGATATTTATAGTAGGCTACGTTGTGTACGTACCTCCGATGGTTTAGTCAACAGGACAAAAATTATGATTTATACTTGACGGTCACACTTTGCATTTAATTGAGAAAATTGTGAGAGAGTTTATGTGCGTCATGTGGACCTTTGGAGACCACATATCAAGAAAATGAGACATGTCTTATTGTCTGTATGAGTCAAATGAACTGTAAGCTGAGAAAAAGTCATTTAAGGAATGTTCCTCGTACACAATACATTTCCCATGTTTCGCATAGGTTAGTTTTTGGCGGTTCTTATACGATTGAATGTTTTATTCCTGGATCTCCCACACCAGACGCAGGGGCACGGCCATTACACTTGACTTATCGTGTATTGTCTCATGAAATTTCTAAGTAGGTCAGCCAAATCTCCAACAATCCCATATTCTATTTACAATAGAAGGGATCAACTTAATGTGTTATGAAAGTTTTCAGCTATGTTACTGGCTTACAACAGATATATGGCTATGTAATTTATATGCTTTTTATATGAAACCCAAGTTGAACACCAATGCGTCACTTGTTCAGCCTATACATGCTTCGGGTTGAGATTAGTGTTACGACATTACTCTTAGATCGTAAGCTTTCAATACAATGTGTTAGAGTTGAACTGAACATACTTATGTTGGTTTTCTTGATATTCTTTTTATGTGGTGATGTAATTCTTCTTTTCGTATACCTGTATTAAATTATGGTATATACTCTCTCTAGCGTCAAATGCTTTTTCTACCAATTCTTTAAATAAATTTTCGTTGCATAATATATTTATTGTACCTATAGTACTAAACCAGTACTAGTACGAACCAGTGTGCCTGTACAGTAGTACTCAATACACTGTATCTGAGGAGAGGCGATACACTTCCCAGAACGTCACAATCGCCGAAAATTTCCTTGAATTTTGATGCAGGTCTCTTCCTGTTCTGTATTCGGCTTTGCTCAACATTCCTATGAGTTGATTTTGTAATATATATATATATATATATATATATATATATATATATATATATATATATATATATATATATATATATATATATATATATATATATATATATATATATATATATATATATATATATATATATATATATATATATATATATATATATATATATATATATATATATATATTATATATACTGTATATATATAGTATATATATATATATATATATATATATATATATCTATATATCTATTATATATATAATATATATATATATATATATATATATATATATATATATATATTATATATATATATATATATATATATATATATATATATATATTTAGAGTAGACATCCTCAGCGACACTACGAAGTTCACAAAGATCAATAAAGACCCCACGGAAGCACTCAAGTTAAAAATCAACAAATTGATAACTAAGAACAATTCTGCCAGCACCACCATTAAATTTGGAAAGCTCTCTGGTGAATACGGCATGTGTTACTGCTACGGCAATATCAAGACACACAAGCCAGGCAATAAACGTCGTCCTATAATATCCCAAATACCGACGCCGACGTACCATCTCGCAAAGAAGCTGTGTGCTATTTTGACTCCATACACACCCAATGCCTACAGCCTTCAATCAGCATCAGAGTTTCTCGACATACTCAAGACCCACAACGCCGTGGTGCAATCACTTCGCTTGATGTCGAGTCCCTCTTCACCAACGTAGCCGTTGACCGTACAATCAACTATATCATCGACCAGTTGTATAACAATGACTCCATCCCCCCGCTTGACGTCCCGGAGTATTGCTGGCAAACTTCTTCATGGGCTGCGTAGAAGAAGAAGTATTCAAGAAAATAAGCAAGCCCGACATATATTGCCGCTACATCGATGACATCTTTATCAAAACGAAAAGTCACTGCAAAGCAAAACAGCTGAAGTTCTGCCTACAAGATACTTCAGGCCTCACCTTCACCATAGAAAGCAGCTCAGACAAATCAATGCCGTTCTTGGACGTCCTTGTAACGCAGAAAGAAGAATCATTCATCACAAACGTCTACGTGAAGCCAACGAACACCGGACACTGCCTCAACGGAAAAAGCGAATGCCCGCAGAAATATAAAGACTCCACAATCGGTGCTTATATCAGAAGAGCTCTCACACACTGTAGTACATGGCAACTTGTGCACAAAGAAATCGAGCGATCCACTCAAGTCCTCATCAACAACGGCTTCAGCGAGAGAGACATCAACCGTCAGACTAAGAAAATCATGGAGAACTGGTGCAACCCTAAAGCCACAAAAAAGAGCCAGGACATAACTATTTTCTACCGGGCTTTCTTCTCCACCGCTTACCAGAAAGAAGAAAGAATAATATCACAAATCGTCAACCGTAATGTGAAACCTGCAGACCCAGAGAGGAGAATAAAACTACAAATTTATTACAAAAACAAGAACACCAGCAACCTCCTTCTCCGTAAAAGCCCAAGCCAGACGAAGGAGACAAACCAAAAGTCCCATGTCGTATATAGGATCAATTGCAAAAGAGAAAACTGTGAAGTCCTCCCCTCATCCTACATCGGCACGATAACAACGGAGCTGTCTCGACGTCTTACCTGCCACCTAACTTCCGGAGCCCCAAAAAGTCACCTATTAGAAAAACATGGCATCATCATCACACATTTTTTTTTTGAAGAAAATACAGAATTGGTCGACATGTGTGCAGATGTGCGGCGACTTCCAATTCTAGAAGCACTGTACATAAAAGACATCAATCCCAAGCTTAACGTACAGGCAAACGACCTACAAGCTCTACCAAGCTTCTTTTTTTTCTTTTTTTTATAGGAAAGTTAGAGGGGAGAGAGAGTGGAAAGGAAAGCAGATGGAAAATGTGAAAGACAGTAGAAGTAGATAGTTGGTGGGCAGTCCGCCTTGCTGTGTCTTGTGATGTATGTTATAAGTTTTTGGGCATTGTGTTTTTTAATAGATGCTTGCATGTATTTCATGTGTATATCTAGCTAATCATGTTTAGTTTTTAATGATATTGTGGTTCTGGTATAGTTTCCATTGTTATTAGTGTACTAGGGAAGTTCATATTGTATTTTCTGATATTTTCTTGTCTTTGTTTTAGTGTTATTAGTAAAGGATTCTCTTCATCTTCAAGTTTCTTCCATATGTTTTCGGCTCTTTTGTAGAGTCTTATGTTAATCGGTTCTGTTTATGTTAAGTCATGTATTTCTTGTGTGTTGAGTGTGTATGGGTATCTCTGTTCTGTAGCGAATCTGAGGGCTTTGTTTTGTGTTATTTGTAGTTTGCTAATTTGTGTTTTGCTCATTGATAATGTTGGGATAGGTGGGTAGTCCAAGATTGGTAGGACCAGTACTGTGACTAGATGTGTTTTAATTCTGATAGGCATACTTCTAAATCGGAATAGTCGTGTTAGAGCTCCAAAGGCCTTTTGTTGTCTGTCTTTTATGTGTTGTATATCCTCTGTTGTTAATTGTAAGACCGAGTGTTTTGCCTTTCATTTGGGTGTCAAACATTTCTTCCTCGATGAGTACTTCTTCTTCGGCCATTGCTCTCAGTCTTATAACTATGAATTTTGTTGTATTTGTTTCTATTTTCCATTGTCGTTCATATTTGTTTATGCGGTTGACTTCTCTCGCTATTATTCGGTTGAGCATTTCCTTTGATTTACCCGGGTAGTGTATTATTTGAGTGATGTCGTCTGCGTATGATATGTTTGTGCCCTGTATTGGGTCTGGTATGTCTCTGGTGTATGTGATGAATAGCGTCGGAGATAATACACTACCCTGGGGCACGCTGCAGCGTAGTTTAATACGGCCACCTAAGTATGTGCCTATTTTAATTTTTGCCTCTCGGTCATCTAAAAAATCACAGAGTAGTTTTTCTAGTATTGTTGGGAGTTGTAATTGGAGTATTTTGTATTTTAGGCCAAGGTGCCAAACTTTGTCAAGTGCTTTTGTGATATCTCGTAGTACTGAGTGACATTGTCCATTGTCTGCTTTGTTTTGAGCTATCTGTTCTGTTATAAGTGCAATGGCTTCGGTGTTCCTCTCCCTTAGCTAAACCCGTATGGTGCTTATTATATAAGTTATTGTCATTGAGGTGTTGTCGTAGTCTTTTGTTTATAATGCGTTCGAAAATTTATCCAGGTACTTCAAATAATGAGATTTAGTGCATGGGCCAGCTATGCCCTACGTGCTTCCCCTCCACATTTAAAACCAAACCAAATTTTTTAAAAGCCCATATATAACAAAAAAAAGATTTTAAATGTTACCAAAAAAAAAAATCAAGCCAAAAATAAATTTTTCAGCCGCTTGAAGTCGGGTACCCCCAAATGACGCTGACCGCGTTCGACATCGATCCGTGTTTGAGTGCTGATATACATATAATCATTGATCAAAACTACTAATAATTCTCCTATTTCAACAGCTGATACACCAAATGCTTATCCTTTCAGCTGGGTTTTCCCATACCTGTCGTGTGGTAGGTGTATATAAACCAGTACTCATTTCGGTTACCGACTTCCGAACAAAAACTCAAATTTTTTACTATTTTCACTTTGTACATTACATATTTCTGTTTATTTATCTGCCAATTAATATTATAGTATTATCGTGGTTCCTGATTACACTGTGTTCCAGCTTTCATTTATACCTCATTCGTCACTTTCTCTCCAATAGGAATCAACTTAACGACCATTTTAATGTTAATAAATCTTTATCGATTATGAATGTTTGATTTGGCAAGTATCTCTTCTCGGATTCAAAATTTTTACGTATTGAACAATTTTATTTGAAGGGTTTGTTTTTAAATTTTTGTTTCTATTCCTTCCCAGGAAAAAGGGGTTTAAATAAAAACGAAATAAGACAATTTGTGCATTCAAAATTTATTGTTTCTCTTTCATCTGTTTGTTCATAGATATAATTTGCACTTCTTTTAAGCATATTTTAACTTAAAAAAAGCCCAGTACATTTGACTTTGTATTGAACTTTACCATGTTTACTGATCATTAACGACATCAAAAATTCGAAGAATTAATGCGAATAAGCCTTTCAATTCATTTTTCAACTTTTCGAATTAAAACTTTTAGTTTTCTTATTTTGGTCATTGTCTTTTTCGCGCCATCCAATAACTCTAAACTTTGGGCACTCATCATCGTCACTGTCTGAGTCGTCATCGCTTGCTTAATGATTTGGGAACATTGGGACAGCTTGGAAGCATGTTTTTTCAAACCAAGGGTTCGGGGCCCGGCATCCTGTGTGTCCAGCCCTGGCCTACATTGCATTTGGGGACATCAGATTTGGGTATAGGGCTCTTTTCCAGTTTCCCATTGTAATTGACACAGAAAAGGGTTTGTACGAGATCTTCGACTGGGAGGTAAGGGGCCATGTCAATTTCTGTAAAGGAGTTGTGAACCCCCAAAACTTAAAGCAAGCGAGGGACGACTCGATAGTTGTGATGACGTGCGATATTGGATTGCCCGGGAAAGGGCGACAAAACAGACAGTGACCAAGAAAAAAAACCCAAAACTTTTAATTCCCTTAAAATGTTGAAAATTATTTAAAAGGCTTATGTCAGCTTTAATTTCTTACGATTTCTGATTCAGTTAACGATCAAAAACAGGAAAAATCTAAATACAAATTCAAAGGTACTGCGTTTTTTGTAAGTTCAAAATATGCTTAACGAAGTGCAAATTATATTTAATGAAGCAAACAGATGAAGAGAAAAACAATAAATTATGAATGACACAAGTTGTTTAATTTTTTTCATATTAATCCCGTGTTCCTGGGAGGAATAGAAACAAAATTATTAAAAACAACTATTCAAATACAAGTTGTTCAATACGTAAACATTATGAATCCAGAGAAGAGATACTTGCCAAATCAACACATTCATAATCGATAATGATTTGGTAACATTAAAATGGCCGTAAGTTGATTCCTATTGGAGAGAAAGTGACGAATGAGGTCCAAAATGAAAGCTGGAACACAGTGTAATCAAGAACCACGATAATACTAGAATATTGGCAGATAAATGACAGAAATATGACATGTTCAAAGTGAAAATAGTAAACAATTTGAGTTTTCTGTTCGGAAGTCGGTAACCGCAATGGGTACTGGTTTATATCACACCTACTACACGGCAGGTATGGGTAAACAGCTGAAAGGATAAGCATTTGGTGTATTAGCTGTTGAAATAGGAGATATATTAGTAGTTTGATCAATGACTATATGTATATCAGCACTCAAACACGGATCGATGTCGAACGCGGTCAGCGTCACTTGGGGGTACCCGACTTCAAGCGGCTGAAAAATTATGTTAGCTTGAGTTTTTTTCTTGGTAACATTTAAAATAATTTTTAGTATATATATGGGCTTTAAAAATAGTTGGTTTGGTTTAAGTGTGGGGGGGGGGGTGCACGTAGGGCATAGCTGGCCCATGTAAATGGGCCTGTAATTTAATGCACGATGTGAATTCTTGCCTTGTTTTGGGATTAATCTGACCGTTGATTGCTTCCACATGTCGGGGAAATATCCTGCGGATAGTGTTGAATTATATATGTGACATAGTTTGATTATCGTATTATCTGGTAGGTGTTTGAGTAGCGTTTTGTTTATGCCACTTTGACCAGGACATGTCTTTTTCAATTATTTAATGATACCTATCATTTCTGCAGTTGTTATTTCTCTTGTTGTGTAGTGGTTATTCTGTAGTCGAGTGTGGTCAGATGTAGGGTATGGTGTGATTATATGTCTATTTTTATCCAAAAATTGTCTTGCTGTGTCTTCTGTGTTGTCGTTAGGGTCTTCATTGTCGTTTATATTGTCCTCTGTGAAAGCTGTCTCCCAGACTTGTCTGTGAAGTGTCTCCTTGTCTCATGATGTGTACATTTTTTCGTTGTTATTGTTGAGTAAGTAGTGTGGTTCCAGATTGTTGTTCCCTGTCAGATTTTTTATTTTTCTCCAGAAAGTGGATGAGTCTTGGTAAGTTGCAGCAGTTTCTGTCATTACGCTGTTCCAGTATTAGTCAGGTTGCCAAAGTGGTTTTTCAATGTTACCCTGCATGGAATGATAAAGTTTTTTTCTCGATGGATTCTACATCATTAGGATGTCTATAAAGCATATCAGGCGGATAACAAGAAAAAATCCTTGGGGAATCCGAGAAATCAACAGAAATCCAAAATGGCCGCCATTACGGCCGACTTCCGTAGACATAAATATAAAAATCTAACTACTATGTCTAGAATCACATGTAATAGCACTTTTCCATATGATTTTGACATGAGCAATACAATTACGTGGTTATTTTTTTCAATTGGAGGTCAATAAAAAAGTCAAAAGTCAAGTTCAATGTCATTTTCCAGGGTAAATATGTATAAAATTGTTACTGTGTGCGTGTAATTCACATATTAGCGGTAGCAAATCATTATGAACTCACGTTCACGTTAACTGACTTCAGATTGAGCTGAAACAATTGTAAAGTATATAGTTGGTTCGATCGCTTGTTGGTGTGATGAAGAGCTGAAGGTTAGACATATGCATCATGTCAGACGTGTTTTACTGTTAGGTTCCCATGTCATGTTTTATGATACTCTACTTTTCTAGATATTCATCATTCACCTGATCAACATACACATTACTATTTATATTAATTTGTTTATATATATATTTATATCTTGTTTCCTGTCCGCCCGTCCGCCGAGCCGTCCGTCCGTCTGTACGTCCATGGATTACTTGCCATGGAAAACAGTTTGCGGATAAACTTCTGTGTTCAGATACATCGATCGAGCCAATATGTATTATTATATGTTTGAAGAGAATGTTAACAGTTTCATTTTTATCTTATTTCAGATTCTCAAGAAATATTGTGATGCACCGTAGATTGCGAAGATATTCGTGTGGCGATGGTGAAATGATAAGACGTTAATGTGGTGATGGTAACATGAACTAACAATCCAGTGTACATGCAGTTGTGGATAGTTATCGGTGGTACTGGTGGTGGCCACAGAGACAATGGATGACAAATGCCTTTTCAAATGTTGCTACAGTTGCTCTGACAAGAACAGACTCCAGGTCAACCAGGCTGGTGGTGAAAGACTAAACAGTATTATTGAGTCCAGTGAAATTCATGGTGATAGCATACATGTCGAACTTAAAACCAAAATGAAATATGATCCGACGTATCAAGTCCAGTATCATAAATCATGTGTGGCAAAGTACCTCATAACAGCCAAAAGATTATCAGAAAAACAACAAAGAAGTGTATCAAATCCTCAGTCATTACCTACAAAGAGGACACGGTCCAGCCAGGGGTCTCTGTTTGATTGGTTCCATCAATGTTTCTATTGCTGTGGACCATGTCCTGTGGAACAAGATCCCAAACACCCGAATCGATGGAATCAGGCATATCTTGTGAGAGAGACTGAAGGCAAGAGAAGTGTAGATGGAACAACAAAGTCGTACACCATAGAAGAAAAAATATACGTTATGTGCACCGAACGGACAGACAGTGGGGCAGATGAGTGCTGCAGCGACTATCCGGCCTCGCCGTCAGAGCAGCCGACCTTCATGCTGCTGATGCACGATATCATCGTGACTGCTACGCGAGATTTTTTAGCAGCCGAGTTCCACCAGGCGAAAGGAAGGCGAAAGAGGAAGCAACTCTGCATGCTGCATTAGATGAACTCGTCAATGAGCTCAGAGATCAGCGATCCCAGAAGTGGGATTCTGTTAACCTGATGGAGCGCTACCTGGAATTTTGCGTTATGCCAATGTTGTGACCAGCATTGATCAAGTCGACGTGTGATAAGGAGCAGGATCTTGTTGTACTCTCAGTACCTGGCTACCGATCAGTTATCTTCTTCCGTGACAACACTATCGCCACCTTGAATTTGATAAAGGATGAAGATGAGGATGATAATTTGGAGGCAGCACTGGATTTGATTGCAAAGCGTGTTAGGAAAGAATGTTCTGATATGGAGTACCGAAGTCAGACCTATACGACCAGCATCTCCACAGAGATTGTAGAAGAATCAGAACCACATACATTGTAAAAGTTGCTCGGTAAACTTTCTCTGGCTGAACAATCACTTCCTGCTCTTCTGGTCGGAAACATCGTCACTAGTGCCATCAAAAAACACCCGACCCCTCTGCAAATCGCACTTGGGGTGTACTTCTACAAGAAGAAAACAGTCAAGCACATGCATGACTATCTCGTGAGCTGTACCTAAGATGAAGTGCTTCGATTCAAGCGTTCTTCGGCAGTGGCACGATACCTGCAGATCTGCAGAGAACGACGACAGCCTGTAAAAGTAAACGGACTTGTTCAAGTCTTGTCGACAATTTTGACTGTCGTACCTCCAGACACACCCCTGGCACCTGCGGATCTCCTGAAAGTCCTTAAATACGGCTGTGGCAGCGACAAGGCATGCGCCTACAGGAGATGCAACTGCAAGGCGAACGGCTTACTTTGCACCCTTTTCTGCAACTGTAGAGGAGAGGATGGGTGCCACAACAAATAAGACATACATTTTGAATTTTGCTAATAATTTCCTTCTGGGATGAAAGATTATGTTGTCAATATATAGAGTTTTGGTTTGGAATACACTGTTTAATTACTGTTTTCATGTGATTTGATTGATTTAATTCCAAAAAAAAGAAATGTGCAAGACATGGCACATTCACATTTTCATGTGAAAAAAAATACCTTGAACTTGACTTTTGACCTTGTTTTTTACCTCCAATTGAAAAAAATATCCACATAAATGAATTGCTCGTGTCAAAATCATATAGAAAAATGCTATTACATGTGATTTTAGGCCTAGTAGTTTTTTTTTTTATAATTATGTCTACGGAAGTCGGCCGTCATGGCGGCCATTTTGGATTTTCGTCGATTTATCGGATTGCCCAAGGATTTTCTCTTGTTATCCGCCTGATATGCTTTATAAACATCCTAATGATGTAGAATCCATCGAGAAAAAACTATCATTCCATGCAGGGTATAGCTGGCGGCGACCTGACTATATGTGTTACTGTCTTCTGTAAGGGCATCTTGTAGTGTGTATTGAAGTTATTTATATCGTCTGTATAGGTGTATGTCCCACCCGTATGTGATTGAATGTTGTCTTATAGCGTTGTACTGTATGATTATGTTCTGTGTGTTTTGGTTGTAAAAAGGTGTTGGAAGAGTACGGTTTTACGTTGTGGGTATGTGGTTTTGTGCTGCTTGGAGGATTTTGTCGTACCATTTCTGAACTCCTTCGTCTATTTCTTCTAGGTTATTATTATCATGTTGTTCATTAACATTAATTTTGTTTGTTATTTCTTCTTGAAACCTGTCCCAGTCTGCTTGTTTGAAGCTGAGACGTAGAGTGCTTACTGTTTGGATGGGTTTGGTACTTATTTTCATTATAATTGGAAAATGGTCACTGGTTGTTAAAGGTCCTTGTGTAATGTGGATGTTGTGATATGTTTTGTAATTTAATAAAATGATGTCAGGTGTTGTTGCCGTATTGTGTGCATGGTATGTTGGAAAGTATGGGCCTATGTGCTGTAGTGTCCTGTTACTGATGAGGTGGTGTATTTGTCTACCTTCTGTGTTTGTGTGTCTGTAACCTAAGGTAGGATGGTTGGCATTTAGGTCTGTTAGCATATATACCGGTTGATTTCTTCTAAATATCTTAATGAAGTCTGGTACTGGGATGTATTGTCTGTTGGGAGGTTGGTATAGGGTTGCTATGGTAATTTTTCCAGTGTTAGTTTGTATTTCCATTGCCAACATGTCTGAAATGAAGTCGTCTAAAATTTTGTGTGATATTGTGTATTTTACGGCTATTGCTGTACCGTCATAAATTGAGTTTCTGTAGTTTTTCTTGTGCACTGTGTAACCGTGTATCTTGAGTGAGGCGTCGTTTGTGATGCCGTGACTGTTAATGAGTATAAAGTCAGCGTTTATTTTTCTGTAGGCGTTGATTAAACCAAATTTTTTTGTCGTCCAGTGGTGTACGTTATGTTGTACTATGTTCAGCGTTTCCATGATTGTGAGTGTTCTTCGTGTTCTGTTTGCGTGAGCCTGTTTCTTGTTTGCGTGTGTCTTTGTTTTGTGTGTTTCTGTCTTCACTTTGGGTTTGTGGTTGTGTCATTTGTTGGTGATTGGCCTTGCGTGGGCCTGTTTCTTGTTTGCGTGTGTCTTTGTTTTTTGTTTCTGTCTTCTCTTTGGGTTTGTGGTTGTGGCATTTGTTGGTGATTGTCATGTGATTTGGAAGCTATTGTGTGGTATGGATTTTGTAACATGTTACACGAAACTCTTGCACTTTCCGGTATGCTTCTGACTAGGTCTTGCTCTTCTTCTTGGAAGTCTACTTCCTCATCTGAGGTTTCTTCCTCATAGACAGACTCTTCCTCTGATGCAGACTCCATTTCGACTGTGTTTGTTGGTGTTGCTACTGGTGTTGTCTCTGCAATTGTTTGCTGTTGTTGTATGTTGTTGCTTCCTACTGGTGTTGTCTCTGCAATTGTTTGCTGTTGTTGTATGTTGTTGCTTGGAAGGTTGAAAATTTGCTGGGATGGGGGATCACCAGGAGCTATTATAGTCGGAAGACCGTTTAGGGTTAGCCTTTTGTTGAGTTCATTCTGGTATGATCCAGGCTTGGCAATATTAACAAGATGAGCATGTATCATGCGAGTCATAATTTTTGCAGTCATGTCAGATGAGATTTGTACTTGGGTGTTGTGGGATGGTTGTTGTGGTTGTTGTGCAATGACACTGTATGGCTTATTTTTATTTTCTCTTAGTTTTTTTATTTTGTCCTGTCTTATTAATTTCGCGACAGGGCATTTAAAAGCAAGCGTACGGTGTTCTCCATCACAGTTAAGGCATTTCTTTGCAGGTGTGGTGCATTGAAACCATAGATGGCCAGTTTCGCTACATTCAGAGCATACTCTGTGGTCTTTGTTTTGCGGGCACTTGTTTGTGACAAAGTCATCATGTATTTAGCATTTCATGCACGTGTTTATGTTTACGTATTATTCTTGGATTATCTGGTGTGGTGGTACTCGCATGTTAAACATCAAGAGGCCTTTTTGTAGAGCATTTTGGGCTGGCGTAGTTGATTGGAATGTTATTTTTAAGATGGGGTTATTGGGGAATTTGTAAATGTTCTCTATGCCCTCTTCGGTACAGTTATTTTGAGCGTAGAGTTCTTGTTTTATTTCCTCGGTGGTGTGGTCTGTTATTTCTCGAGGAATGTGCTTATGGAGGACTGTTCTTTTAGCTCGTAGGTGTGGCGGTAGAACTGCAGAGAAGTTTTGGGTGAGCAGCTCTGATGAACATTCCTTCTGGAAGATTTTGTCCGTTTCTTTATCCAAGCTGGTGATTACTACAAACTCATCTCTGGCTTCCAGGAGATTGGATGCATATATGTCATGGTTGGCGAGAATTTGTAGAAGCTTGAGTTTGTGCACCTGGTTAGGGGTTCCATGTTTTATTTTTATCCTCGCCATGATGTTTCATTACAGATGGATCCGTGCTGTCCAGCAGAAGAGCAGTCTTGTGGTCGTTGTGAAGTGTCTGAAAGCTTGGAGATGCAGCCGTGTGGTCCAGTTCAGGAGATGCAGAAATACTTGAATGTGCGGTCGGGGATGGTAAATCTAACCTAACACGAAGCCAGTTTTTGAAACCCTACGACAACGGGTGGTCTATGTCTGGCCGCCTCCAGGCGTCGTACCAGACCCGTTGTCGCCCCTTGCGGGACTTAACCTGTCTATAAGTGTCCCACCAACTGAGTCCCTTGATCACCCCTCTAAGGGGTCCCGTCATGTATAAAGGGCCTACGTGCCCAACCTTCAGGGTTCGCCTCCAGAACCTCAGCGGACTCTATTGGGCGATACTGGCTCTACCAACAAACAGTCTAAACAAAACTCATGGGATGGACACCCATCATGGTCTAAACTAATACTCAGGGATGGTCACCCATCCACTCGCTAAACATAGCCAATGTGACGACGTCACTGTTTTTGTGCAAGGATAGCTGAAGGCTTTCCACGGTAGAAGGGCACGTCCCGAGAGTTTGGGCAGCCAATCAGCGCATGGTACTATGAGGAGCGCGTGATGAGATGGTGCAGGTTTTGGAGCTAAAGGGGCTCGACCCGAGAGGTAGGGCGGCCAATCAGCGCATGGATGCTTGAGGAGCGGTGGTGGTTGATGGCTGGAGAGTGCTGAGGAGAGGTGTTGCTGCGCTGGAAGCTGGGCTGCAAGTGCATCCAAGCATGAAAAGAACAAAGGCTAATAACAGCCTACTCACAGAGAAACAAAGCGAGGAGTCAACAACCAATAAGCGTCGCCCATTCACGGAGACAAAAATCTACGAGAAGCAGAAGCTATCTACAAATCAGCGCCGCCCACTAGCGCGCGCGGAAGCCATACTTCATCAATAAAAAGCGCTTCACGCCACAGCTAAACCATGCTCACCTCTACAATTGAGGAGAAAACATCTTCCACATGCTGCTGAAGAAGGGTTCTTAGACCTGAAATCGCAATACAGCAAAAATGACAAGCTACGGTGAGGTCATAAACTTGATTACTAAAGAGAATAAGACACTCTTAAGACAAAGATCAAATATCTTGAAAAAGATAATAAACGCTGCAAGTGAACTAGCTATCACTTTTAACGATATATATATATATATATATATATATATATATATATATATATATATATATAATATATATATATATATATATATATCGCTAAAAGTGATAGCTAGTTCAGCGTTTATTATCTTTTTCAAGATATTTTCGCTTTGTGTGTCTTATTCTCTTTAGAGATCAAGTTTATGACTTGATCACTAAAGAGAATAAGACACTCTTAATAAGACAGAGAACATATCTTGAAAAAGATAATAAACTCTGAACTAGCTATCACTTATAACGAGATCTGTCTCAGAGAAAATCTCCTGCCCGTATATAATTATATATATATTATATATAATAATATATATATATATATATATAATATATATATATATATATATATATATATATATATATATATATATTAGTGTTAGATCGAATAACCGCAACCGCAACCGCACAAAAATTCACAACTGCAATCGCAACCGTATTTCTTGAAGTCTTCTCAACCGCAACCGCAACCGCTCTTCCATAAGTGCGGTTGCGGTTGTGAAAGCTTAGTATAGATTGACTCGCACGTGACGTCAAGATCAAGTGATACATAATAACAAAGCGACTCTGGCCGTGAGGCTGGCCGAGGAACTCGGGGAAAAAATTTACTTCCATACTAATTTATCCCCTACCTGGGCCTACCAAATACATTTATCAGAATAAATGATAGACTGTTGTCTTCGGAAATGTTTGTTCTATAACATTAGCATATAAAACACCGTAAAACACACTAACTAAATGTCATTATGAGACTCTGAAGATATATGCATGAACTTAAAATTCACTTAAACTCGTAGTTTTTATATTACATAAGTTTATAATATACTTCATTATTGACAGTACCATAGACCACTATATCTCTGGACTGTTCACGCGACAATGTTTTGAAATTGCCAGGCTGCATAGCGGCCTGCCCCGCCCGACAAAGAGATATAGTGGTCTATGGACTGTCATATAGACTGGTTTATCAGTATATATGATATACTGTAATCTTTGTTAATGTTTGTTCTATAATATTATCAAATAAAAAACAGTAAAACACGCTAAAGAAATGCCATAACGAGACTCTGATTCACTTCAACTCTTCGCCACTTAAAACTTTGCGAGTCAACTCAGTAAAAGCCTTATAACTCGGCACGATAGGGGCTCTGGCCCTTGCCGAGTTATTCAATGTGCCGAGTTATGCAATGTCCTCCTCTGATATGGGTAAAAAAAAAGAAATGAAATAAATAAATAAATTAAATAAATACAGTACTATAAAAGCATAAAAACTACACTTACCAATGAACGGGTAGCAGCAGGCATGTAATCCAAGGAGAGGGGAGCCTTGTTGTAACATGTAGAAGATGTTAGGGAGAGTCAGTCGCATTTTAAACACTGGTATCACTTTAATCACTTTATAATCGCAACTCTGTACTGTATTGTATCACTTGTATCACTATTATTGTATCACTCACTACTGTACCTGTACAACTTAATTTTACATCACTTGAGCACTTAATTACTGCAACGCTATGCCCTGTCCATTAACTCTACCTTCGATTGCGAGTGCATGGGAGGACACAGGGGGCGGCATGAGCCTCTAATCACAGGCGTCACTATAAGAATCCTGCCTGCGCCACCACGGGCGAGGGCCAACCATCACAGCCCTCGAGTGAGCCTTCAGGGCCTACCATCCCACCCCTGGAGGTCACTTCCTATACGCGCTATAGACATAGGGGGATATAAAAATAATATAAAAAAAAAAAATAAAAAAAAAACCTTGTCTTTGCCATGCCGAGTTATATCAAATTCCGAGTTATACAGTGCCGAGTTATAAGGGGTTTACTGTAGTGGTCTATGGACTATCATATAGACTGGTTTATCAGTATATATGATATACTGTAATCTTTGTAAATGTTTGTTCTATAATATTATCAAATAAAACACAGTAAAACACGCTAAAGAAATGCCATTACGAGACTGATTCACTTCAACTCTTCGCCACTTAAAACTTTGCGAGTCAACTTTTATCATGAAGGGTATCAATAGAAGCGCAATTTTATTAGCTTTCCATTGATTCATTTCATTTTCTAATAAATGAATTAGAACCATGCATAAACTAGCATTAAATAAATAAATAAAATCATCAATCGGGTAATTTCCCATATTGAAGTGGTTATTTATTTAGTTAACGCTAATTTATACATGGTGCTAATTCATTTATCAAAAAAATATATATATAAGTAAATAAGTAACATCATCAATCGGGAAAATTACCCGATTGAAATGTTATTTATTTAGTTAACGCTAATTTATGCATGGTTCTAATTAATTTATCCGAAAACGAAATATATCAATGGAAATCTAATAAAATTGCGCTTCTATTGACACCCTTCATGATAAAAGTTGACTCGCAAAGTTTTATATGGCGAAGAGTTGAAGTGAATATTAAGTTCATGCATATTTCTTCCGAGTCTCGTAATGGCATTTCTTTAGCGTGTTTTACTGTTTTTTATTTGATCATATTATAGAACAAACATTTACAAAGACTACAGTATATCTATACAGTATATATATTTATATATATATATATATATATATATATATATATATGTGAATCCGAGCGGCCCTCCAACTTCAGGCCCTTGTGCGACAGGCCGATATTCCGTGCGCAGTCCAGGTTTACAGTGGTTTATGACAGTACATATAATTCACCGCTATTTGTGTGTTGCAGAAATTGTGTTCAACATAAGGTATTTAGTATATATTATGTACCAAGTGTGGCTAAATCGCACTATAACGTAATATTCCAGTTCACAATTACGCATTTTTCCTAGTATATAATAACCGCAACCGCGGTTGTCATAAGTCTGATAACCGTAACTGCAACCGCAATCGCTGTTGCGAAAAACTGACCACTCGATCCATCATTAATATATATATATATATATATATATATATATATATATATATATATATATATATATATATATATAATATATATATATATATATATATATATATATATATATATATATATATATATATATATATATATATATTTATATATATATTAATGATGGATCGAGTGGTCGGTTTTTCGCAACCGCGATTGCGGTTGCAGTTGCGGTTCTCAGACTTATGACAACCGCGGTTGCGATTATTATATACTAGGAAAAATGCGTAATTATGAATTGGAATATTACGTTATAGTGCGATTTAGTCACACTTGGTACATAATATATACTAAATACCTAAATACCTTATTTTGAGCACACATATATATATATATATATATATATATATATATATATATATATATATATATATTGGTTAACCTGGCGATCGCGAGTCTAGCTTGCGTGTGAATGGCCGTGGTGAATTAAACATAAACACACACACACGCACACACACACACACACACACACGTACATACACACACACACACACACACATACACACATGTACATACACACACACACACACACACCACACACACACACACACCACACACACACACACACAACACACACACACACACACACACACACACACACACACACACACACACACACACACACACACACACACACACACACACACACACACACACACACACACACACAACACACACAAGGGTACTCTGTATAAAGTGCAGTGGTTAGCACGTTCGGTTCATAACTGAGAAGTCCCAGGTTCGATCCCCGGGCGGAGACGGAGAAAGATGGGCAGTTTCCTTAATACCCAAGCCCCTGTCCACCCAGCAGCGAATGAGTACCGGGTGTTAGCCGGGGTTTGTGACCTGCCTCCCGATGGTGGCTTTCCACATCACTAAGCATTAAGGAAACAAAAAAAAAAAATGTAGATATTTAGAAGGAGCGATAAGAGTGTAGCTCAGGCCCTGTAAAATACAATTAGATGAATACACACACACACACACACACACACACACACACACACACACACACACACACACACACACACACACACACACACACACACACACACACACACACACACACACACACACACACACACACACACACATATACACACACATACACACACACACACACACACACACACACACACACACACACACACACACACACACACACACATTCCAGATCCAGCTTCCGGCTTAATTGATTACTATACAACACAAACATGTTTTTCTGCCTGCTCACTATCTTGTGTGTGTGTGTGTGTGTGTGTGTGTGTGTGTGTGTGTGTGTGTATGTGTGTGTGTGTGTGCGTGCGTGCGTGTACGTGCGTGCGTGCTTTACCGTTGGGCGTACCCCTCACTTAAGCTAATGTGGACAGTTCTATTCATGAAATTTACCAGGTGTTTTGTTGTTAGCGAAGCTATTCATCCTTGCTTTCGGGGTTGGTCGATAAATGGGTACCTGGGGAAACCTGGGGACGGTAACTGTGGTAACCCCGATGTCACACTAGCCCTGTGTCCCGGAGTAACGGATTCCTACCCACCACAGGCTCAAAGGCTAATGCGACGGAGATGAACACCGGGGCCACGCGCAGCATAGCGTATGCCCCATCATTACCTTTTACCTTCGGTTGTTAGCATTTTGAATAGTTGGAAGATACGATTTTTTGGGGGGTTTTGTAATTGTATGTTTAGAGTAGATTTACAAGATCTGCATTTGCATTCAAAATAAGAGTATGATTACCATACTGAATGTGTGTGGGTGCTGCTCTAGTGTACAACAGCGCAGCACATCACTCTGCGGTCCCGTGTTCGAGCCCTGCTCAAAATTCAGGAGTTTTCACCAATTGAAGCGTGCAGTTACTGACCCTCTTCAGCAAAGGGATGGGATGTGTGGTGTTTGAGGTCCCAGTCTTACTCAAAGATTGGCCTTATGAGCTCTGAGCTCTCTGCCAAGATGTTGATAGCTGGCGCGCGTGAATCCAGTACTTGATCAAGACCATGGTGAATAGCACACAAAACACACACACACGCACACACACACACACACACACACACACACACACACACACACACACACAGACACACACACGCGCGCGCGCAAGTCTTAGTCGCAAGTCTTCTTAGCTAAGAACCACTCTGATGAATTATTTAAAAAATTTAAGTAGATTTAGAGGTCCCTCCATGCCCATGTACATTTAATAGGGTCATCGGCCAGGATTAGCCTCAAAATGGCCATAATTTGTTCAATTCTGCACTGGTTACGTAATATATAAACATTAAAAGTCAAAGATAATCGTTCAAAATTTATAAATATAATTACTTGCAACATTTTTAGACATACACAAATATATTACAATAATTAAACATGGCTTTCTTGCCAAGTTATTATTAATTATTCAGACGGGAAGAATTCAAATGTTCTTGTTTAGGATTACTTGTACTAAATGTACACTCCTAAATTAATTTACAATATTAAATGAAGTGTAATATGTCAAAATGTTTGAGATAAAGCAAAACTATTATATATTAAAACATAGCTTTCATGTGATCTGTTCTATTCATTATATCTAATGGGAATAAAATGATAAGATTTTAAAAATTACACACACTGAAAATTACACTATGCATTAATGTTTAGATTTTGTCACTGAATTGTCACAAATATTGTCCCTCATACTGTCTATATCTAATAAAATTCCGATGTTAAATTCACAAATGAATAAATTTACTCAAGAGCATCAGTATTGCTACGTTTACGAAGTTTACGTAGATTGGTTGCTGACTTCCTGTCCTCCTCAACAACTTGAAGTACATTCTGGAAGTGGCCATCGGACCTTGCAGTGTCAACGAAATCAGATGAGAGTTTCACACCTCTTTCTGCAGCATCATTAATTACACTCACTGAGGCCAAATTTTCACTGCTAGCCATGTAGGCAGCACTCATGCCCCACTCAGCCACGGGAAGTTGAAGAAAACTGTCATCAATCTCTAGACGGTAGATAGTAAACCAGGAGTCTACTTCAAACAGGTCACTCAAGCGTTTTGATGCAGTTATCGTTGGGAATTTGGGTTTGCCCCAAGCTGCCCCAAAGCGATTCTGTGGAGCATCTAGTTCACCAAGAACAGGCTTCATGTAAAGCAGGGCATCTGCGATAGCTTGACGATCCAAGGGTGGCACTTGCTCACTAAACAGTGCTAATGGAATCATCTCGGCTGTTAGATACCAGAGATGCCGCTTCATTGCTCGGACTGCAGACTGTGAAATGGTTTTGTTGACAATCGCATATTGCAGCAGGCGTTTGTAAAGCTGCAAATCATTCCATGGTGCATCAACAGACTTCATGCAGGTGAGCCACCAAACACCATACACATGAGTGACAAAAGTAGCAAACGCACGAACTTTGGAGACTTGATGGTGAATAGTAATATTACCTCGTGGCAGTTCAGCAATGTGTTTTTCACTCAGTGCTATTTTCAAGCAGTACAGCAATTTGGCTAGCCATCTTGCCTTGTAAAGTGCACCTGGACGTCGGAAACTCACCTCACTATCTGAAGCATTAAGGTACACCATGGACAGCTCACAGAATTCACGGTAGTCATCTCGCTGAAATTCTACAACATTTGTGGCACATTCTACCATTTCAACTTTCATTGGAGCTAACACCTCCTTTTCCACTGCACTGTGATGATCTGGGCAAAATAGGAGTGCTTCTGTTGAAGTATGTGGCAGTGAATGCCAGTTGCTACGAAGTCGGGTAAATAAGGATATGTCTGGTGACTTTGATGCTTCAATCTTCAAGTCTTCAAAGACATGTGAGAGTATCACTTCACCAACATGATGGCGACAGGCAGACCATAAGAGTGGTCGCTGTAATGCATCCTGGATAGCAATGCAAGCTGCTGTAAGGTGGCCTGTGTTTGAACTTGTTGTGTCAAAAGTCATGTTGACAATTCTGTCTGTGCAGTGCCACTCAGCCATGAGTTTCATTGTAAGGTCTGCAATGATTTTCCCTGCTGATTTGTTGGTTGCCTTCTTACGGCTTGGAACCCCAAGTAGCTTGGTGTGTGTAGCATTACCAACAAGTACTGTCAGACGCTCTTCAGTCACACGATGGTTTGTAAGTGTTGGAGTTAACTTGCTGTCCCAGTGCAGCGTGCACAGCTTGGGAGGTGTCCAGTCATCACGAATTCTTGTTGCAAATTCACCAACAACCTTACGCCTTGCTCGATCTGCTGTTGCATATGACATCGCAACCTGAGAGAGCTCACCTCCAGATTCAACTATCACTGCTTGTGTGTATGCAGCTTGCTGCATTGGTGTCAACTTCAGTCTCGTTGCTAGTGACACAATATTTGGTGTACTAAGCAAGTCAGGTGGAACAAAAGTGGTTGTCCCAGGCCATTTCTTTAGTGAGGTTTTCTTTGCTTGTGGTTTAACTGCAGCAGCACTAGTTTCTTCCTGATCACAATGAGAGCTCTCTTCAGTAGCAGAATCTTCACTGTATTCCTCTACGACAGGTGCAGACTGGACAGTGCTGGAAGTAGCTTCCATTTCTTCACGAGCACGTTTCAGTCGCTTCGCTTCTGCCTCTTGACGAGAGGTTCGCCTGGAAATTTTCTGCTTAAGATGTGTATCTAATGAACCGAGGGTAGCAGCCCTATCACCTTTCATTGACTGCAGAAAAGCTAAATCTTCTTGGTCCTTTATAAGGCTCTCGACATTTGATGGCCATAGCTTAAATGTCGATGCTAACAGGCGCTGCGAGTCTTCTAGCCGGCGCAGAGTGGATGGCTTATTTCGGCGACTCTTGTTAATCAAACGCAGTTTATTGTTTCCATCTAGCAGCTCAACAATTTTTTCACAAGCTCTACGCTCTATGACCATTGGAATGTTCGCCTTGTTGTAGAATATGGCTACTTGCTGCAGAACCAGCTTGGCCGTAGAAAAGCGACTTGTTGTTCCAACAGACCCAGGTCTTATACTGCGAGCAGCTTCATTGCAGTGGTACATCATGCTCCTCAAAACTTGCAAACAAGTTGGCAGTCTGGAGCCAGTTATTGTAGCATCGTCTTTGCAGATTGCAGTGCCAAGTCCAAACACCTGAGTAGCCTGGCAAGTTGATGAGGTAGCCATTGACTCTGGTAGGTCTGATGAGTCAGACACTTAGTCCGTAGCTGTGACTGGATGCTGAATCAATGCTGAATCTGCAGAAGAATGTAAATTTATATTTAATTTTAAGTTTATTATTTGTTATAAAAGAGAAATATTCAAAAAACACATTCGTAGGACTATAATAATAGCATCTACAACGTTCTACATAATAGTTCATAATATGGAGAATATTTAGATGCCTCGATCATTTCATTATGATATAAAGGACTTATATTACGAAATTTAACATTGCGGAGGGACCTCTAAATATTCTACAATTGTGAAAAATTTTAAACAAGAGCTTTCTTTCATCAAGTGGAACAACAGTAAATACCAGACAGATCAATTTTAGAACTTTAATTTTTTGATGCACCCTAATATATATATATATATATATATATATATATATATATATATATATATATATATATATAATATATATATATATATATATATATATATATATATATATATTATATATATATATATATAATATATATATATATATATATATATATATATATATATATATATATATATATATATATATATATATATATATATATATATATATATAAATATATATATATATATATATATATATATATATATATATATATATATGTATATATATATGTATATATATATATATATATATATATATATATAAGTACAGTAGTGTACAATTTAGTCCGGACAGTGATGAAATAATACAATTATTTGTTAATTGATGTGTATTCCAAAAAAACATGTCAATGGTAAGATAGATGATACATTTAAAATGAGATATGACCACCTTTTGCTTTTACAAACAGTTCCACTCGCTTTGGCATAGATTCCACAAAGCTTGAACACATTTCTGCTAGTTCTTCGTCATGGTACCAGGCCTTAATAACAGCACAAATCAGCTTCTGCATCGTCGAACAGTCGTCTTTCTCGATTCTACGTTTAATTATAGCTCATAGATTCTCAATGGGGTTTATGTCAGGAGAATTCCCAGGCCAATCTAGAATGATTAGTCCACTTTCTTCGAAGAATGTGCGCATTTTTCGGGAAGTATGGCACGGAGCGAGATCCTACTGGAAAATGCCGCCTCCATCAAGAAAGTCCCTTTGCATCACAGGAAGCAAGTGAGCCTCCAGGACTGCCTTGTATTTATCGCTGTTCATCATTCCCTCAACATTAACAAGCCGCCCTAGACCTTTAGCAGTAAAACAACCCCAAAACATCTTCTTAGGTGTGTGTTTTGGCGCTTGTTGAATGTGTCCTGGCCGAAGTGGTTCACCTTTGCTGCGTCTCACTACCACTGACCTGTACCCATGCACTTCAAAATGCGATTCGTCTGAAAATAGAACTTTCCTCCAGTCATCTGCCTTCCATCCAGCATACTTGCGTGCCCAGCGAAGACGTTTTGTCTTCATAGCAGAAGTCAATAACTGTGTATGTATCAGTTTTCTGGCAACTCTGCCAACCTCAAGGAGCCTTCGCCGGACAGTTGAAGAAGAAACATTTACGCCAGCTGAAGACAAATCTCTCTGAAGGTCTTTACTGGTTTTCTTAGGATCCTTCACACTATTTTTGATGATAATCTTGTCATCGTGAGGTGTTGTCCTGCGTTTTCTTCCACATTTTCCTCGGCGCAGTGTTGAATGTTCACCAGTGTCTTCAGCTCTTTTCACAATATCGCCAACAGTTGACTTTGCCACCTTCATTTTCTCAGAAATTTGTCTGATGCTAAAACCAGCATGTTTTCTAAGAGCTACAATACTTGCACGCTTCTTGGGTGTGATATCCATCATGAATTTAAGGGCTAATAATGAAAGGAGCACGAACGCACGGAGCACCCTCGCAGCAATAAACGTCCACAACAAGCTCTGGTGTAGCACTGACGAGTTTACTGGAGCGTGGTCAGTGGTCACAGCAGAATATATGCCAGATGTCACCAGTACACTCTTCTGCATAGAAAACAAAAGAAACTTCATTAGTGTAGCCAAAGATATAATTTTTCATAAGACAAATTATGAAAAAGCCACAAAATTTGATACTGTCCGGACTAAATTGCACACTACTGTAAGTACTGTATGTATTATATAATGATATATACAATAATATATATATATATATATATTATATATATATATATATATATATTATATTTTATATATATATATATATATATATATATCACGCCGACGTGAGTTTCGACCGGGGATGCTTGCAGCCTATGTTGATCTCAAGAAGGCATTTGACTCAGTGCATCGTGAGTCACTTTGGGATCTTCTGCGACTTCGAGGGATTCCTGCAAGGACTATTGGTTTGATAGCTGGTCTGTATTCTGGGACTGAGAGTGCTGTGAAGTGTGGGGCAGGTGTATCCAGCTTCTTCCCTGTGAATACAGGAGTGAGGCAAGGGTGCGTCCTTGCCCCATCACTTTTCAACGCTTGTATGGACTAGGTATTGGACAAGGTTGTAGGTGAAAGTGATTGTGGAGCATCCGTCGGCAACACCAAGATCACTGATCTTGTTTTTGCCGATGATGCAGTAATCTTTGCTGAGTCGCTGGAGGTCCTGGTGATGGCTCTCGAGGCGCTGCACGAGGAGGCAAAGCCTTTGGGACTTGAGGTCTCCTGGCTCAAGACCAAGGTCCAGGTGTTTGGAGACTTACTAGATGAAGCAGTACAGTCTGTTCATGCGTGTGGCGAGGACATTGAGATCTTGGAAAGTTTTACATACCCTGGTAGCGCAGTCCATAATGACGGCGGGTCACGTCAAGAAGTCTTACGGCGGATTGGCATAGCCCACGGTGTTATGGACTCGCTCAGCGGGAGTATTTGGCATTGTCGGTACCTGTGCAGAAGGACAAAGATCCGGATCTTCAAGACGCTTGTGATCCCTGTCCTACTCTATGGTTGTAAGACATGGACACTAAATAGTGACTTGAAGAGACGAATCAATGCCTTTGGTAATAAGTGTCATCGCAGAATCATGGGGTATCCCCGGGGATGATTACGTGTAAATCAGCGATTGCACTGTGAGACTGAATCGAGGTCTATACCTGCATAGTCCGTCAGCGCCAACTTCGGCTATATGGGCCATGTGGCGCGCTAACCCTGAAACCGACCCTTTCCCATCGGGTTGTATCTGTAGGAGAAAATCCGGCGTGGAGGAGGCCAAGGGGGCGCCCACAAGGCTCGTGCTGGGGCAAGTTGATGTTTTCTTGTCAAGAGCTGCTTGGTAGGGGAAAAGGAGCCTGCATGGGAACTCGCGCGTGGTTGACCCCCGGAGTGGCGTCGTAGGGTGGGCGAGGTGACGCGCCCCCCCGCGTATGCCCCCAATGATTGATATCTATATATATAGTATATTATAATATATATATAATATATATATAATATATATATAAATATATATTATATATAATAATATTATATATATATATATATATAAAAAATATATATATAATATATATATATATATATCATAATATAAGCGAAAGTGTGTGTGTGTGTGTCTGTCTGTCTGTGTGTCCGCATAGGTGCCGCCCCCAGTGGCGCAATCTCCTCATATGGCACAGTTTTGGAACCGGGTTGACCAGGGGAAGGTTTTAAACCCACCCATGAGATGATCCGATCACTTTTTTTTTTTTTAGCAGCCCATTACCCAGAATTGAGGAAACCTTGATGTAGGGTGATGCCTTGATTGGTAATGGGTGAGTGAATGGGTGGGGTGATGGGTATTGGGTGTGGGGTGATGGGTGAGTGAATGGGTTGGGGTGATGGGTGATGGGGTGAGGGAAATAGATGGGGGGTGAAGGGTAATGGTGAGTGAATGGGTGTGTGGTGAGGGTAATGGGTGAGTGAATGGGTGGGGGTATGGGGAATGGGTGAGTGAATGGGTGGGGGGTGATGGGTAATGGGTGAGTGAATGGGTTGGGGGTGATGGGAATGGGTTGGCGTTAATACATACATTTCTACATCCATGACTTCAGGAAAGCTAGAAGGGGCTATCTGGAGAGTTTGTGTTTGGTGGCCCACCAAACACAGGTGGTGGGCCGAAGGCCCACCAATAGCCCTCCGCAGGATCTAGCTAAAAAGCCCGCCCGGAGGGCGGTTTTGCGGCTAGTATATAATATAACCTCGACCCGGAGCGCGACCTTAAGCTCGTCCTCGAGCCAGCGGACGACCTTGTAGGACGTTGCCTCTTGGTGGGCCGCGATCCTCCACTGCGGTAGAGAACCTGCGGGCGTGTGGGGGCCGGCCTGCTGCTAGGGGCGCTTCCTCTGCA
Organism: Chionoecetes opilio; assembly: GCA_016584305.1. Lineage (NCBI taxonomy): Eukaryota > Metazoa > Arthropoda > Malacostraca > Decapoda > Majidae > Chionoecetes > Chionoecetes opilio. The sequence continues at coordinate 279,996 of JACEEZ010007157.1, forward strand.
CGACATTGAAGCCCTCTCCGTCAGCTGGTGAACCATGGCGCCTCTTTGGGGTGGCCATGGCGGGAGCGAGCTCGACCACCAGGCAAGGGGAGAGAGTGGGGAGGAGGTCGGCTCTCAGCCGAGGTTAGAGGTGAACTGAATTTAGGTGTCTCTGTATCTGTATCTGTATACTTCGGGGGGATGATCCCCCGTGGGCTATATGTGGCCAACCTCTTGATTCAGTCGTAGTTTCAGTATGCCATGGACGCGTGTAAAACCAAAGAGCACCAAGGCACAGTCCTCGGATTCGGTGGTAATTTTGATGAAATTGGAAAGTAGTGGAAATAAAACAGTTTAACAGTGTAACAGTTTTTTTTTTTTTTTTTTTTTTTCCTTAGAGTGGATGGATTAAGAAGTGATCAGTAGAGCGGAGGGACCTACTGCTTAGCGTGGATTCCGAACCACGGATAGTGGGCGGGAGGCGAGCGGAACGGAGTGGATTGTAGTAGTAATAGGTTCATAGCAGTAAATAAAGGTGGTAGGGTACCTGCGTAGAGCAGAGGGGTCATTGAATGTAATGTGGCCTCGTCCGAACCACGGTGAGAAGTGAGTGGGAGAGATATACACAAACAAAAACTGAACATAACTGATACATGCATAAAATGATTGAATGAGTTAACGCTAGTGAATACATGCACACAAATACACATGCAAAGGAAACAAGAGGTAACGGAGGGATTGGATAAGTGAAAGTGACATAGTAGTATAAAGGAGAAGGTTCCTCCGGATAGCAGAGGGGTTATTTCGATAATGTGGACTCATCCAAACCACGGCTAGATAGTGGGAGAATAAAGGGCAAACAAAAACAGGAAGTACCTATGTAAACCTAATATATCCTTATAAATAATGATAACTAATCAATACGTACGCATGCACATGTAGGGAAGACAAGATGGAACTGAGGGGATTGCATGAGTGAAAGTGTCATAGTAGAGTAGAGCAGAGGTTCCTCCGGATAGCAGAGGGGTCATTTGAATGATGTGGACTCATTCGAACCACGGCTAGATAGTGAGAGGATACAGGGACACACAAAAATAGGAAGTACCTGAGTAAACCTAATTAATACTACCACTACGATAGGTGTAATCATAACATGCACATGCAAAGGAGTCAGGGTGGAACGGAGGGGATTGTATGAGTGAAAGTGTCATAGTAGCATAGAGCAGAGGAAACTATATCTAGGAGCCTAGCTAAGATAAGATAAGATAAGATAAGATAAGATAAGATTACTTTATTGTCACTTTGAATACATACAACATGAAATTCGTTTTGGCATAAAGCTCACCCGTAAAGTGAAAATAACAATTTTACAATACAAAATTAAGTATATTAATCATACTATTTACAGAGTATCATTCCTAATACCAGATACCTGTCACCACCTATATGCACGCACCACAGTGATATAACTATTTACAGACCTAAGTTACTGGGATGCTATATAGTTGTACAGTTTTATACTCTTTGGAATAAAATAATTTTTAAATCTACTTGTGTGTTGCATAGGGAGTGCTAATCTCCTGCCTGATCTAAGAAAAGTGTATTGACAGCTCAGTGGGTGATTTACATCATTCATGATCTTATCTACCTGCTTCATTACACTGCTATTGTATAATTCATCTAGTGGTACAGTTTTTGCGTGGAGTCTACCCGCGGTCTTTACAATTTTCTTCATTTTATTTTTGTCTTTACATGTTATTCTTCCATACCATAATGTAATTGAGAAACACAAGATGGATTCTACTACGGACTTATAGAATAGAGACAATATTACTTTATCTACTCGGATGTTTCCCTATATCCTTAGAAAATGGATACGTTGCTGACATTTCTTGTACATCTGTTGTGTACTTGGAGAGCCTGTTAATTTGTCATCAATGATTATGCCTAAGTACTTGTATTCATTCACTCTTTCAACTTGTTCATTGGCTATAACAATAGGGTCAGGCACATAATTTTTTTTTTACTCTAAAATCTATTATCATTTCTTTTGTTTTCTTTACATTGAGGGTAAAGAAATTTTCATTACACCAATTTACAAAGTTATTGACTTGAGTTAAAAATTCTCTTGAGTTATCATTCTTAATTTTACCTATAATTGCAGTATCGTCTGCATATTTGACTATGGGACAGCTAGGATAGTTGCGTTTGCAATTATTTGTGTACAGAGTGAAAAGTAACGGCGAAAGAACACACCCTTGAGGAGCTCCAGTATTAGTGAAGACAGTATCAGATTTAACATTTCTTATTTTAGTATATTGTGGTCTTTGCGAAAGGTAACTATAAATCCACAGAATACGTTTACTGTTTACATTCATTTCTAATAATTTCCTAAGTAAAACATGGGGCTGAATTGTATTGAAGGCACTGTTAAAGTCTATAAATAAGATTCTAACCTGTGTATTTTGTGTTTCTAAATGTTCAATAGTTTGGTGAAGGCTGTGAAGGCTGTTAACCCAGCATCCTGAACACTCCTACCTTGTCTATAAGCAAACTGCAATTGGTCTCTTAAAGGATCTATATTTACACTAAGGATACATCGTTCTTCACAATATGTTCCAAACATTTCATAATAATTGAGGTTAGGGCTACGGGTCGTAGATCATTAAACTCTTTTGGATGGTTGTTTTTGGGTACGGGAATAACCTCTGACATTTTCCACGCGTCTGGTACTGTACTCTGATCAAGGGAAGCTTGGAATAGTTTACAAAGTGGATCAGCAAGTTGCTCTGCACATGATTTTAGTAGTTTCGAGCCAATTTTATCGGGCCCACCTGCTTTACCGCACTGTATGCGTTTCAGAGAGTTAATTGTATCCTCATGAGTTATTATTATTCGTTCTACATCAATACTCTTGACAATTGACAGAATATTTTCACATTCTACATGAAAGTCGTGGGCATCAAACCTAGCATAAAAGGAGTTCAAGTCATTTACATATTGTTGAATGTTTGGTGGATCCATTAATACCCTTCTCTTTTTCGATCCACACAATAGTTTTACCCCACTCCAAGCATCTTTTGATCTATTTGACTTAAATAAATTTTCAATTTTAACTTTATACGAGTGCTTGACATCTAATATTTTCCTATTTAACTGACTTTGTATCACTCTTTGTTGTATATGATCACCATTTGCAAAAGTTATCTTCTTTTCGTTCAGTAACACTTTAATTTCAGAGTTCATCCACGGTTTATTATTTGGATACATAATTAATTCCTTAGTTGGTACAATCATGTCAGTACAAAAATTAATATATGAATTAAAAACTTCCAAATTTACATTAATATTTTCAGACTCGTCATACAATACATCCCAGTCTGTCCAATCAAAACAGCCCTGAAGGCTCATCATATGCTCGCTTTTCCACTCTCGTACACTAATTTTCTCACATGGTTTACTTTTCAGACATTGTTTGTATGTAGGAGCCATAAACACCATATTGTGGTCAGTCACCTAATTTTGGCTTTTG
>JACEEZ010007157.1:288506-306006 GCA_016584305.1 Chionoecetes opilio
GCAAAGGTTGATTAGGATAAAACCTTTAGCGTCTATAAAGCTAAAAGTATAGTGTATATCATGTACATCACCCGTTCCATACACAGTGAGGCCGGATGAAAGGCATATAATCAAGGGTACAGTATATTATATCGAGGGTACCTGGAACTGTTGCCGATAGGAATTCTCGCCAACGTCGGCGGGTGTTCCAATTTTTCACGTCGGCGAGTGTTCCCATTTCTGGCGACAGTTCTAGTTCTTGATCTTGAGTTAGGTTATGTGGTTAGGGTATGTTGGCCAGTTGACCAATATCCTGGTTAGGTTAGTGAAAGTCAGTCAGATATCAAAATATTATTAGGTAAGAAAGGTTTTGTAGTAAATGTAACACCAGGGCCATTGGGGATGAAAATCATGTTATTCTTGAGTGTAGTAATCCAAAAATATCAAGAGCTAGGGAAACTTATTTACCTGAATTTTTCTGGAACATACCTAATAATAATAAATTTATTATGTTGATGCAAAGCAAAAATACTGTATTACTGTACCAGCTAGTATAATTTTTTAATGTCATATTCAAAATTTATAGATGATCCAAAGGAACAAAGATGTACACATAAACTTATATGTATTTTAGTAAATTTAAATTTTGATGTATTTTAGTATGGGATTGAACGGAGCTGTGCTCCATACTTTTGTAACAAAAGTCTGAGCAATAAATAATTTTCAGTCAACAAAACAAAAAAAAAGAAAAAAAAAGTAATAACCTAAAGTGCCAAGTGGATTTAAGTCAGCCTTCACTGCCCGCCACTACACCTACATTATCAGTCAATGGATAGCATTTGTTACTGCAGCTGTTACTACTAGTTTATGCTGCTGTAAACATTCAATTCACCTAAAAGCCGATGATAATCTGGTCCTTCACTCACGTCTTACTATTGTGTTGTAGCATCCAATGAGGAGCACAGACGCCACCACCAGTACCAGGAAGGAATTATAGACCCTAAATAGAAAATATATGTGTGTTGATGAGGCTAAGGCGTTTATACTTCAAACAGGACTGAGTGGAATTTTGCCAATTTTAATGACTATTTATCAAGTTGGAATTAAATGCTGGAATATTCGGGCAACGATGATGAGGTCAGGTCAGCACATGAGGCTCGGGTGTCCTGGATTCCTGGCGTCCTCCCTCGCCTGCCACCCTCACCCGGCTCCTCATTACCACAGGCCGACCCAGGCAAGACTCCCTCGCCTGCCACCCTCACCCGGCTCCTCATTACCACAGGCCGACCCAGGCAAGACTCCCTCGCCTGCCACCCTCACCCGGCTCCTCATTACCACAGGCCGGCCCAGGCAAGACTCTCTCGCCTGCCACCCTCACCCGGCTCCTCATTACCACAGGCCGGCCCAGGCAAGACTCCCTCGCCTGCCACCCTCACCCGGCTCCTCATTACCACAGGCCGGCCCAGGCAAGACTCCCTCGCCTGCCACCCTCACCCGGCTCCTCATTACCACAGGCCGGCCCAGGCAAGACTCCCTCGCTTGCCACCTTCACCCGGCTCCTCATTACCACAGGTCGGCCCAGGCAAGACTCCCTCGCCTGTCACCCTCACCCGGCTCCTCATTACCACAGGTCGGCCCAGGCAAGACTCCCTCGCTTGCCACCCTCACCCGGCTCCTCATTACCAGGCCGCCCAGGCAAGACTCCCTCGCCTGCCACCCTCACCCGGCTCCTCATTACCACAGGCCGCCCAGGCAAGACTCCCTCGCCTGTCACCCTCCCCGGCTCCTCATTACCACAGGCCGACCCAGGCAAGACTCCTCGCCTGCACCCTCACCCGGCTCCTCATTACCACAGGCCGACCCAGGCAAGACTCCCTCGCCTGCCACCCTCACCCGGCTCCTCATTACCACAGGCCGCCCAGGCAAGACTTCCTCGCCTGCTACCCTCACCCGGCTCCTCATTACCACAGGCCGGCCCAGGCAAGACACTCCAGCTGTAGGTGATAAGGGGGAAAAATATAGATATATATTTGTGCATGTAAAATGGCATTGCAAGGATAAATAAAGAGGAAAACTGCTCAGTTATCAAGGAAGGGAAAAAGTTACCTGATTTCCTTTTTGAGTGAGACTTGTGTGTCTGTGACTTGGTTCGTGTGTGTGTGTGTGTGTGTGTGTGTGTGTGTGTGTGTGTGTGTGTGGTGTGTGTGTGTGTGTGTGTGTGTGTGTGTGTGTGTGTGTGTGCGTGTGTGTGTGTGTGTGTGTGTGTGTGTGTGCGTTTATTTGCTTGTATCTATAACCTGCTTGTTCTGGGCTTGCTGTCGCCGCTCGTTTCATAAGGCTGAAGTAGCTTGATTTCCATGGGCCTTTAATTACACGCTATTATTGTGACTCCCGGACAGACGGCGCTTAAACCTTGATGATTTACATGGCGTGAGTTTCTATAAGTAAGGCTGTGCATCTTATCAACTGGTGCCTCGTGAGTTAAACAGGAAATGTATATAACAATTAAACCCCAGAAAGAATAGATTTTGGTTCTTCACCAGAGGAAGAAGAGAAGGAAGAGAAACTGCCGTGGCTATAATTAAAATCCCCCCAAGGTCCTCCCCAATCCCCCAATCCTCCACAATCCTGGCATAATGGAAGAGTTAATGATGCCGCGTAAGTCACCTGGAGGTCGCCGCCGAGCATGCCTGGCAAGGGTGGGATTAGATAGTGCACCCCTCACCTCCCCCTTACCCTCACCTCCTCCTTCCCCTCACCTCCCCCTTTCCCTCACCTCCCCCTCCCCTCACCTCCCTCTCCCCTCGCTCCCCTTCCCCTCACCTCCCCCTTCTTTTCGCTCCCTCTTCCCTCACCTCCCCCTTCCCCTCACCTCCCTCTCCCCTCACCTCACCACCCCTTCCCCTCACCTCCCCCTTCCCCTCACCTCCCTCTCCCCTCGCTCTTCATCCCCTCGCTCCCCCGTCCAGCAGGCGCCGTCCACCCAACACAGCACCTAATTGGCAAGGTGGTTATGGCTCAGGAAAGTTCCATGCTCGGCCGGATATTAATTGGGCAGATTTCATCGTCTGTTCCCCCGACACTGCTTCGCCTCCCACTTTGATTCTCGCCATCTTCTCTCTCACTCTCCTTATTTTTTTCATTTGCTTCTTCTTTTCCTCCTTTTCGTCATCCTCCTACTTTTCCTCTTTTTCTTCCCTCTTTCCTCCCTTCTTCCTGTCCTCCTCCTCCTCCTCCTCCTCCTCCTCCTCCTCTCCTCCCTCCTCCTCCTCTCCTCCTCCTCCTCCTCCTCCTCCTCCTCCTCCTCCTCCTCCTCCTCCTCCGCATCTGATTGGCTAGATGTTACTAGTGGGGTGCCACAGGGCTCGGTCTTGGGTCCTACTCTTTTTCTGATATATATCAATGATCTGGACTGCGGACTTGTATCTAAAATATCGAAATTTGCAGATGACACCAAATTATGCGGTAAAGCATATACCAGAGAAAACTGCGAACTCTTACAACGTGATCTAGACAAACTATCAGATTGGAGTGATAAATGGCTATTAAAATTCAACTCCGATAAATGTAAGGTAATACATATAGCAACGATAACCTCAAATATAACTATCAAATGCAAAATAAATCGTTAACTGAATTCAGTACAGCAGGAAAAGGATTTAGGTGTCATCATTAGTAATGATCTTAAAACCAGTACGCATTGCCTAGCTGCCAGTAAAAAGGCGCATATGATGTTGGGCTTCATCAAACGCAACTTTCAACATAACTTTGAACATAAAACTCCGAAAGTAATGATACGATTATACACGTCTTTGGTTAGGCCACACTTAGAATATGCCGTTCAATTCTGGTCGCCTTGTTTCGTAAAAGATCAAGCCAAATTGGAATCAGTTCAAAGAAGAGCAACCAAACGAATTCCATCTCTGCGAAATTCATCTTATGAAGAGAGACTGCGGAAACTTAATATGTTTTCCTTAAAGGATCGTAGAATCCGTAGGGACTTGATAGAAACCTTGAGGATCGTTAAAGGATTTGATGTCATTAATCAAGAGAATCTATTTGAGCCTTCTCCTCACGGGACAACAAGAAACAACGGTCTAAAACTGAATGGTCAACGTTGCAGCACAGATCTCCGTAAACATTATTTCAATGTTAGAGGCGTTGATCGATGGAACAAAATTACCAGCAAATGTTGTCGAAGCCAGTACAATAGCTCATTTAAAAACAGACTTGACGCGTACCGTAAAGTAAATGGGTTTTGATATTGCCCTGCGAATTCATATTATAGTCCCACGGATCGATTAGTGTTAGTGATAATATTTAGCATATTTATTAGTTATAATTATTAGTTAGCATATTTCATATCCTATCATTCTTCACTAAGAAACTTCCATGTTCCTATCTTCTTTAGGGACATGGTATCATTTTCCAACTGTCCTCTTACATGTAGTTGATAGTTAGTAGTATGTAGTACAACAGATACCCTCGTTATGGACCAATAGGTCTCCTGGTGTCTGTTATTCCTATGTATATGTATTCCTATATATTCCTCCTCCTCTATCTTATTTACGTTGTTATCATCTTTACAATACTCATTTTTTACGCCCCCCCAATTTTTTGTCGTACCCTTGCTTTGCCTCCCTATTTATCATTTGTTTCCTCACCTTGTCCTCTCCTCGGTTGCGTCGTCATGGCTATTCCTCAAGGTCTTCTCTTTCCTCATGTCCACTTCTTCACATCCGTATCTTATCTCCATCGTGTTCCTCCTCTCCCGACCTCGTCACCGTCCTCTTCCATCCCGGCGACCCCTCTAGGCCATGACCCCGGGTAGGGCCCCTTCTCCTCCTCCGCTCTGTGGGTGAAGTGGAGATGTAGCATACAATTATCAGACTTAACCTGGAGGGCAAGCACAGCCAACAAGGTTCAGAAGTCAAGTGAACACCACAACATTTACTTTTGAGTGGCTAAAGGTGTACCAGAAAAAGATAATAAATGTACTAGAAAGATTTACGTTCTCTTATCTTTATTTTTATTTTTTTGGCGGGAGGTTATTGTATTGGTTAGGCTTCATCTTTTGGGCAGAAGAGTCATGTTTGAGGTTAGTGGGGGTTGGAGGGAAGATGTGGTCGCCAGGTATTATCTGTGCTGGAAATAGGAAGTGGAGGCTTTGGGCGCGGGTGAGTGGCAGACAGGTAGGCGTGCGCCGCCCCCTCATGATAGGCAGGTGAGGGACGCGTGTTGCACCAGGACGCAAAAAACAACAAGTAGAAATAACGTACCATTTGGCAGATAAACACCGCGACGCTCACGCACGCACGCACACACCACACACACACACACACACACACACACACACACACCACACACACACACGCACACACACACACACACACACACACACACACACACACACACACACACACACACACACACACACACACACACACACACACACACACACACACACACACACACACACACACACACACACACACACATACAGCGACATAGATTAATGAGGCGAAAAAAAGGTAAAAGAAACAGAAAACTGGATGCTCAAAGGAATGAGACGGGAAAAATGAGAGAAAAAACAGTTTGTGCGTATGTGTGTGTGTTTGTGAGAGAGAGAGAGAGAGAGAGAGAGAGAGAGAGAGAGAGAGAGAGAGAGAGAGAGAGAGAGAGAGAAGAGGAGAGAGAGAGAGAGAGAGAGAGAGAGAGAGAGAGAGAGAGAGAGAGAGAGAGAGAGAGAGAAAAAAAATGTAGATGACGAACAGGGATATCGCCCCCCCCTGCCCTCTCCTTCCTTCCTTTCCGACGTGCCCGAAGACCCCCGCATCACGCGGCACCTGCGGTCCTCCAGGTGTTTGGGGCTCAGGTAATGACTCGGGTTATTTTGGCGTCTCCGTAATGAACACTCCTCGCGCGCACATAAATACCCATCAAACATTCCCACTCATGTCAAGTGTGTGTGTGTGTGTGTGTGTGTGTGTGTGTGTGTGTGTGTGTGTGTGTGTGTGTGTGTGTGTGTGTGTGTGTGTGTGTGTGTGTGTGTGTGTGTGTGTTTCTAAGCATTGAAGTTTATGATTCCTATTATTCTTCACGAAAGAAAAAAAAAACCCTCCTCAGAAACTGGTTTTTAATTATTGCCCCTCAAGCTATGTCAAAAATTTGAAATGTTTCTTCTATTTTATTTTTTTTGTTTTGTCTGGTGGAGGATTATGGGATTAAAAATTACATGCATTCATAATTACAGAGGCAGCCTCTGTGATCGTTAGTCGCGATGACCTGGTCTGGCGGGGCACAGGAGGTCACAGTGATGACCTGGTCTAGCGGGCCAGAGGAGGTCACAGCGATGACCTGGTCTAGCGGGGCACAGGAGGTCACAGCGGTGCCGGTAAGCAGCGTGTTACGGCAGGCAGACTCGCCACTGAATTATCTTTTTTTCCTTTTACTTCATTTCTCCACCCATCATTTGCTGAATAGTGAGCTAAATAGCGACAGCGTCAATCCCAAAAATTGTTTTCTTATTCCTTCTCGTGTGTTTTTCTTTTGTATTTAGGCTGTTGGCGATGGAGATTAATTTTTTTCCTTTGTTAGAGATGAGACATTTATATTTTAGAAGGAACCATTGAATAAGTTTATGCTCCTGCTCCTCCTCCTTGTTATATGTTGCCTCTGCTTCTGCTCCTGCTTCTCCTATATAGTGTTCATCTCCGTTTTCCGCCATCGCCTCTTCCTCCTCCTTCTCTTCCTTCTCCTCCTCGAATGCGCGGGTTATTTACTGCAGCAAGTAAAATTAATGTCGAGTTATTTTTTTTATTTTTTTCTGATGCAGCTTACATTGCTATTACTGTTGTAGCGTGGCAGCAGCGGGAGGAATATGTCGGGGCATAAACTACCCCGCTGGAGATCACCTGAGGGCCGTTTATTAATATAAATGTCAGGGCGAGTAGATTAGCCGTAGGAGAGTATAACTTGTACGGGGCATAAAGTTGTAGGGAGGTGGCGGAGGTAAGGAGGGTAAGAAGAGGAGGAGAAAGGACGAAGGCAATGTGTGCTGTGAGCCAAGTGGGAGGGGTGGTCAACACAATTTATGTCATTTGCATTCCTGCCGCAGGGTTTTCCCGGAGAGTGAGTGGAGGCAACGCGGTCCCTGAGGCGTCGCTGTGAGCTGCTCGGAACACTGAGCGTCTTGTCCAGACGTAGTCCATGGCGCAGCGGTCCCAGCAGTGAAACGCGGTGAAGGAGGTCATTCTGCTGCCTAAGTGGCGGGATCGTGGTCAGGGATGGACGCCTCTCAGCGCCGTGAAGGATACATGTGCCTAACATCAAGCAAATACCACTCGTTATAATCCTATGAACCGATTCACCAAATGACAAGGATTAATGAGTGATTGGACGCTGGTTTATGCTGCATTTGGTCATCCCTCCGCCGCCATGCACAGGCCAGCACGTCCCTTAGGGCAGCCTGAAGTGGCGAAAAATTACAGTCATGGCCGGTTGCCAATTAAGCCCAGACCCCTGACCCACGGTGCCTGACGCAGGTAAACTCAAGCTGCATATTCGTGGACCCCGAACCTGTCGTTTTTGCACTCAACTTTCCACTTTCTTCTGATCCTAGCCGGATTAACCTAGCGGCATTTTGAGGGTGGTGGCGGGATTAGTGGAGGGAGATTAACTCAAATATTTCATACCTGCTACACACACACACACACACACACACACACACACACACACACACACACACCACACACACACACACACACACACACACACACACACACACACACACCCCACCCCACCCACACCCCACACCACACCCCACCACACCCCACCCCACCCCACCCCACCCCACCCCACCCACCCACACACACACACACACACACACACACACGCGTGCCCGCCGCCGGCCCGCCCGCCCGCCCGCCCGCCCGCCCGCCCGCCCGCCCGCCCGCCCGCCCGCCGCCAAAGATAACATTCCCAAACAATGACGGCAGCCCACGGCGAGGCACAGCAAGAAATGGAGCGATTATTACATGAAAGACCGACGAGGAGGGAAGGAGCAGCAGTGGTCTGTCTGCAAGAAACTCTGTCCTACACAAACAAACAAACAAACATGCATTGATGCTCGCACCGGGGCACATGACGGCCAAGACAACCCGCTGGAGGGAAGACTATTGCTTAATTTATCTCACCGGGAACTACCAGCGTAATGACATGCACCTGAGGCTCGCCGATGGCTTACTCGCGCCAGACCTTCATCCCGTCGCCGCCATCAGTATTTGCGGCTCCTCTGAAATAATAGTAATTGCATACGTTGGTGTGTGTGGTGACTAGAAAGAGTGTCAGCGGATGGTATCGGACGACAGACTCACGCTGTGGACGCCGCCTCGAGTTGTGCCAAAGCCGTCTGTATGTAAAAGCCTGCGCCTGGGAGAGCGAGATGGACGTGACGTCAGTAGCAGAGTCTGCTATGCGAGTCAGTAGGAGCCGAGCTTTCTGCGTGTGAGGATGTACGGGCGGTACGGCTCTCATTGCACCCACCTTTCACCCACTGTTAACTCTTCGCCATTTAATATTTTGCTCAAAAACATTTTACATGGAGAATATGAATAGAAGCGGAATTTAATTCGCTTTCCATTGATATATTTCGTTTACTGATAAATGAATTGGCAGCATGCATAAATTAGCGTTAGCTAAATACATAACATCATGAAATCGGGTAATTTCCTATCTAATATATGTTTATCAGTATAAAAGATATACTGTTATCTTTGGAAATGTTTGTTCTATAATATTATCAAATAAAAAACCGTAAAACACACTAAAGAAGTGCCATTATGAGACTCAAGAAATATGCATGAACTTAAACTCTTCGCCATTTAATATTTTGCTCGAAAATATTTTACATGGAGAATATCAATAAAAGCTGAATTTAATTAGCTTTCCATTGATATATTTTGTTTTCTGATAAATGAATTAGAACCATACATACATTAGCGTTAACTAAATAAATAACATCATCAATCGGGAAAAATTACCCGATTTCATGATCCTTTTAGTTAGTTAACGCTAATTTATGTATGGTTCTAATTCATTTATCAGAAAACGAAATATAGCAATGGAAAGCTAATTAAATTCCGCTTCTATTGATATTCTCCATGTAAAATGTTTTTGAGCAAAATATTAAATGGCGAAGAGTTAAAGTTCATGCATATTTCTTGAGAGTCTCATAATGGCATTTCTTTAGTCTGTTTTACGGTTTTTTATTTGATAATATTATAGAATAAACATTTCCGAAGATAACAATATATCTTTTATACTGATAAACATATAATTAGGTAGGAAATTACCCGATTTCATGATGTTATGTATTTAGTTAACGCTAATTTATGCATGCTGCTAATTTATTTATCAGAAAACAAAATATAGCAATGGAAAGCTAACTAAATTCCGCTTCTATTGATGTTCTCCATGTAAAATGTTTTCGAGAAAAATATTAAATGGTGAAGAGTTTAAGTTCATGCATATTTCTTGAGAGTCTCATAATGGCATTTCTTTAGTGTGTTTTACGGGTTTTTATTTGATAATATTATAGAACAAACATTTCCGAAGATAACAATATATCTTTTATACTGATAAACATATAATTAGGTAGGTAAACTTGTCATCTCGGTGGCCTCGTACAGACTCAGTCCGTGACGTCATAAATCTCAGGCGCAGGCCTTTATAGATTGAGGTTGTGCACAGCCGAGCACTGCCGGGCTGCGTTGCGCCTGTCAAGTATTCACCGCCGCTCTTCCCCGCCAAGGGACGTGCTAGGCGTAGGAACCGCATCGCATGTATGCCGGCTGCTGAAAATGTGACCGCAATGCACAATATGTTATACAAATATATCATAAAACTGTGACACACCTATGCAATTATGTTGTTCGGTGTGTCTCGTGTGTGTTTTTAAACTGTTTTTTTAATGCAGATGTTTCTTTGCCTCCTTGTTCACATATATTTACATTAATGTTGGTAATGATTAATGTGCCAGGTGAGTGGAGGGGAGTGTGTGTGTGGGTAGCATGTCCCGACAGCCTTCAGGTAAATCAGGGAGGCTTGAGGATTAATTAGTGAGATTTGTTTCTCCTCCTTGCTGACACCTACAGACAAAGGCGGCTTAATGGCGGCTCTCAGTTTATCAAGCAGCTGTGAACCTCGTTTTCATGGTGACAGTGCACACACACACACACACACACACACACACACACCACACACACACACACACACACACACACACACACCACACACCACACACACACACACACACACACACACACACACACACACACACACACACACACACACACATACACACATACACACACACACACACACACACACACACACACACACACACACGCACACACGCACACACTCGCACACACACACGCACATACACATACACACAGGCCAATATACATACACACACGCACACACGCATACGCACACACACACACACACACCGCGCGATGGTCAGGTTGATAACGTGACGGCCTCCCATTCTGTGGGTAGGCGATTCGAGTCCTCGCGCTCCCGAGGATTTTTCACTGACAAATTCGGGCGGTTACTGTCCCCCTTGAGCAAGGGGATGGGGGTGTGTGGTGTGTGAGGTCCCAGCATTGCCCAAAGATCGGTAATAATGAACTCCAGGCTCGCACTGAGAGGGTGAAAACTGGTGATCGCGAGCCAGCTCGCGTGGGCAAGACCATGGGTGAATAACACACACACACACACACACACACACACACACACACACACACACACACACACACACACACACACACAGACACACACTCTCTTTCAGGATATTTCAAGAACTTTATTCAATGTAGTGCTTTCCTATATTCCATTTACACAGCAATAAATAGATTTAGCAATGTAAGCATAAAAAGGCTGAAAATGAAACTTTCTCATTCCAAACATAAATGTTTTATGCAAGAATGATTATGTTACGGAAGATTTTTCCCCGCAACTATATAGAATGTCAGTCCCTTGATTTACCAGCATCGTCCCTGCCGCCGCCGTCCGTCTTCTGGGAATCGGTAACACGTGACATATCTGTGAGGAAACCTCAGCGGATCAGGGTAGTTTGTGGCGGTAAAACGGGTGTTACCTTTCACTACTAACGTGGTGGGGCGCACCACGCTGTATGCTTACTGCTTTAATTTATTTATTCATTTATTCATGTGGTCAGTCATATCAATCAGTCAGTCAGTCAGTCAATCAGTCAGTCAATCAGTCAATAAGTCAGTCAGTCAGTCAGATAGTCAATCAGTCAATAAGTCAGTCAGTCAGTCAGTCAGTCAGTCAGTCTTTAATTCATCAGTTATACAAATGCAATTGTCTTTCATCATCTGTTCTTGATTAAGTATGTACGTAATTGCTTCATCAATCACATAGTTGTAATTAGAAAGTGGCCCTTCAATGCAGGACGGAGGAAGGCCACAACACCTGATGCACAGCCTCTTTGCTTCACATGACTCACTATATCATGAATCTGTTGCACAAAGACTGCATCGCAGTGTGTGTGTATTCATCTAGTTGTATTCATCTAGTTGTATTTTACAGGGCCAGAGCAATGCTCGTGTGGCCCCGTCTCCATATCAACATTTTTATATCATTCATCCTTAATGCTTTGTGTTGGCCGAAGCCAGCACCCCGGAGAGCAGGTCACAAACCCCAGCTAACACCTGGTACCCATTCACTGCTGGGTGGACAGGGGCTCAGGTTTTAAGGAAACAACCCATTTGTTTCCGCTCCGCCCGGGGATCGAACCCGGGACTTCTCGGTTGTGGACCGAGCGTGCTATCCCTTACACCACGGAGTACCTTGTGTGTGTGTGTGTGTGTGTGTGTGTGTGTGTGTGTGTGTGTGTTGTGCAGTGCGTGCGTGCGTGCGTGCGTGTGTGTGTGTGTTTGTGTGTGTGTGTGTATGTGTGTGTTTGTTTGTGTTTGTGTGTGTGTACGTGCGTGTGTGTGTATGTGCGTGTGTGCGCGTGCGTGTGTGTGTGTGTGTGTGCGTGCGTGCGTGCGTGCGTGTGTGGTGCGTGCGGTGCGTGCGTGGTGCGTGCGTGCTGCGTGCGTGCGTGCGTGCGTGCGTGCGTGCGTGCGTGCGTGCTGCGTGCGTGCGTGCGTGCGTGCGTGCGTGCGTGCGTGCGTGCGTGCGTGCGTGCGTGCGTGCGTGCGTGCGTGCGGCGTGCGTGCGTGCGTGCGTGCGTGCGTGCGTGCGTGCGTGCGTGCGTGCGTGCGTGCGTGCGTGCGTGCGTGCGTGCGTGCGTGCGTGCGTGCGTGCGTGCGTGCGTGCGTGCGTGCGTGCGTGCGTTGCGTGCGTGCGTGCGTGCGTGCGTGCGTGCGTGCGTGCGTGCGTGCGTGCGTGCGTGCGTGCGTGCGTGCGTGCGTGCGTGCGTGCGTGCGTGCGTGCGTGCGTGCGTGCGTGCGTGCGTGCGTGCGTGCGTGCGTGCGTGCGTGCGTGCGTGCGTGCGTGCGTGCATGCGTGCGTGCGTGCGTGCGTGCGTGTGTGTGTGTGTGTGTGTGTGTGTAAGCAATATTCTTGAAAGCATGCATCGATATTTTTTATTTTTTTTATTAATTTCCAACATTTAAAGATTGTAGAATTGAACCTTAATCAATCATCACCAGAATGTTTGTCTCAAGAGTGGACCACGAACACAAGGATGTAAGAGCATTGTGAATAGTGTCCGGGTGTTTGTGTCGCTATTCTGCTCATGACGCCTTCATATAAGTACTGTGTTCGGAACAAAGGCTGCCGGGTTTCCTCCTTTGTAACCTGAGACACTTGTTTCAAAGAGCGGTTACATATTTGGTTCACCTCGGAGGTACAGTCACAGGTGGCAGCTTGTATTGTGCCCCGGCGCCACGGTCACCCTCGCCGGCAAGCCGTCTTGAGGCTCAGTGACAAACATGATCTCTGGCGCTGATGAGGTTGGCCAAAGAAGGGCGGTGCATAATTTACCGCATCTGCGTTTATTTATTTTTTTTCGATATCTTCCCATGAATAGTTTGTCTGCAAAAACAAGCAAAGTGTCATTCACCTATACTTGACAGTCGGGCTGGTAATTTATTATTTTCATTTGCCCATTTACGGTCGCGAATTTAACTTTAGGAATTATTAAAAGAATTGTTATTTTGCTCTATCAGATCTTCATATACGTGTAGCAAACCTTCTTGGCATTTTTACGCACAGCAATTTAATTTTTTTTTATTACACGGTGATGGTTGTTGTTCTCTTGTATTTTGTTAGACTTTGTGTCTTCCAATAGTATGTCAAACTACTTTTTTCGAGTGAATAATATTACCGCAACGAGTTCTATTGGAAGGTATCATGTCTCTGTACAAATTTCTTTGAGATTTTAGCAATCTTTGTGGTAGATTTCAAGTTTAGTGTGAGTGATCACGATGCAGCCGGACAGGCGAGACCTGCAGCAATGCCGAGGCAGTCCGGAACACCGGTGATGCAGGGCGCCGGTTATGCTGCGTCTTTTTGTAAGTAGGATTTGCCACCTCGATCTCGTCTTCAACAACATTTTCATCATCGTTGTTTCTAATCATGGATGCAACGCAGGACTCGAGTGTTGTTTTGTCGTCCCTGGAGGTGGCGGCCAACTCGCTTTTGTTCCCCGGGGTCGGCAGTCAGCCCCTTGTTGGGCCCTGGGGCTGGGGCCGCCACTTAGAGGTTCAGACGCCGCCTGCACAGTCACCACCTGTCTCACAGTGAAGCTTGCTAAGATATTTAGGTTATTCCTCATTAACATGTAATTGCCACCGATTCCTGAAAGACCTTCCAGTATATAACATATTGTAAGCAAGGCAATTGAACTCACTTTTTTCCATCCGTGTAAGTGTTTCTTGAACCATTACTACTCCAGCCATACGCCTATATACGTATACGTTGAGGGAACACTGACCTCTCAAGAAATCGTTGTATTTTACACTTGCATTTCCTCTTATGTATTTTTGTGGGTGTTTCTCGCCACTCAATACTTGTCAAATAACTCGTGATGAAGTGATTTTACCAACAGTGTCACACATTTGCTTCCTAAAGATTGTCACGCCCTTCACGCACCGCTCGGCCATCCTCGCAGCGGTGACTGTGCACTGAGCGGGTAGTTGACAGGCTCTGTGGGACGGTGCATAATAAGAGGGATGCTTTTCTACTGGCTGTGTCGGCCATGTAGCAAGAGGACCCATCATGTGATTTTTTAAAGGAAAATCCTTATAATATAGTACAAGTCAATGTACTTTTAACATTATTTTGATATTTAATTGGAATTTAATTCATGCTTCCTCCGTCTCCTGCCTTTCCAATGTGAGTTGAGTCAATGCTCCTCGTGACCCTTCAGGATTGCCAGAGAGAGAGAGAGAGAGAGAGAGAGAGAGAGAGAGAGAGAGAGAGAGAGAGAGAGAGAGAGAGAGAGAGAGAGAGAGAGAGAGAGAGAGAGAGAGAGAGAGAGAGAGAGGAGAGAGAGAGAGAGAGGAGAGAGAGAGAGAGAGAGAGAGAGAGAGAGAGAGAGAGAAGAGAGAGAGACGAGAGAGAGAGAGAGAGAGAGAGAGAGAGAGAGAGAGAGAGAGAGAGAGAGAGAGAGAGAAGAGAGAGAGAGAGAGAGAGAGAGAGAGAGGAGAGAGAGAGAGAAGAGAAGAGAGAGGAAGAGAAGGAGAGAGAGAGAGAGGAGAGAGAGGAGAGGAGAGGAGAGAGAGAGAGAGAGAGAGAGAGAGAGATGTGTGTCAGTCATTATTTAGCATTAACTCTCCTGACTTCCATCAACAAATAAAGGAAAATAATGGTAGAGATAAAAAAATTCAGTTAATAATCTCATGTCGTTTAAACAAACAATAACAAAGGGATAATCATGTGGAAGTCTTTACGCCTCCATAGATCAAGCTCGCGCGGCAGGCCAAATCAAACATGCAGGAGTCAGGTGGCGCGGCGACAAGGCGGGCGGGCGGGCAGCAGCACCTCGCCCTGCAGTGACGCCCAAAACCCTGCCCGCGCCGCCATTACAGCCCCACAACAGCATGCCAGATTGACCTTGAAGCGCAGGATAGTTAAGATGCAGGTCGGTTGCGTCTTGCAGATACCCGAAGGAGATACTAGCCCTGACGCCCTTTTCTCCGTCCGCCTGTTTATGGCTTCGTAAAGATAGGTGATCGGTCGCCCAGTGCAAGCGTCGTCAATGTTATCAAGAGACAATTTAACACATCTGGCGTTAACCGCATGAAATGTGTCCTGGGTGCGGCATGTAAAGTGTAGCGCAGGCTTGAGTCAAGGGTGGAGGGGCTTGGCGTGGCGGCCTCTGTGGCTTGGCGGAGATGCTAAGAAACGGGACGATCACACCGGCCCGACGGCATTCCTCTCGAGGCTGCCCCGCCAAAAACAGTCAGCGTCTTCCCTTACGTGTTGGTTGACCATGTTAGGGCGTCGCTGCGCTCCCAGGTGGGCAAGACACCTACGCCCTCCCATCCATCCCTCGCTACCTGCCGCCCACCTGTCTGCCACACTTCTTGCCTTCCCCCTTTCCCCTCCCTTCACATCCCGTGCCATCCGTTTTTACTTCTTCCCTTCTTACTTTTATGTTTTCTCTATTAGCAATATCATATCTTTCCAATCATCAGTGTCATGATCATCAGCATCATTTTTTTCTTCTTCATCTTCTTATTCGTCTTCTTCTTCTTCTTCCTCTTCTTCAAAACACAATGTATGTTTATTGGCACCCGAAGACACATAGCACAGATCCCAAGCGACACTCATATCCAGGTTGATGACAGCACCCTAGTGCCGAGCAGCTCCATAAAGAACCTCGGTTTATATTTCGACAACTGTATGCTATTCGATACACATATTACGTACATCTGTAAGAAGACTGTAGGGACTATACTGTACATAAATCGCATTAAAGATAACTTTGATAAGAACACAAGAATCACAGTGATACAGTCTCTTGTTTTAAGCATAATAAATTATGGGCTTAAGATCTGGGGAGTGGCAAGTGCAACTCATTTGCAACGCATTCAGAAAATGCAGAACTTTGCCGCAAAAGTTGCACTGGGCGGCACAAAATTTGAACACGTAACGCCATACCTGAGAGAGCTCAAGAGGCTAAAATTAAAGGAAAGGTATAAGTACGAGCTTGGCCTTACTGTTTATAATATAGTCTATAGAAGATTACCATGTTGGTTGTTCCCACTACCTATGGTAAGAGAGACACATTATGTAAACACAAGACATCAGCACCAGCTGTACGTTCCCAAAACAAACACATACACAGGAGACAGGTCAGTGCTGGTGTCTGCACCTCAACTATGGAACCGTCTTCCTACTCATATTAAGAACACCAAATGTATGTCTACTTTTAAAAAGAAGCTTACAAGCTATCTGTTAATGCTTGACCATTAACTTTACTTGATGTTATTACATTTATATGATTACACACCTTTGTATGACTATTTTATCATTGTACGTTTTTCTTACTTTTAAATGACAACATGCTTGCGTATGACTATTTTCACTATTTATTATTTTATTTTATTTTATTTTATTTTATTCTATTTTATTTTATTTTATTATTTACTATTCTATGATTTTATTATTTTAATGTGTGTACACACTTGTGTGTTTTATTGTATGTTTAAGATTTTCCTGTGTATTTGATATTCGCATTATTGTATTATATAAGATGTACAAGAATAACCATTGTAAAATGGAAAATAAATTTCTGATTCTGATTCTGATTCTGATTCTTCCTACACACTCCAGGAGGTTCGTCTTCCAAGCAGCAGGGACGCAGAGCTTGAATTATCCTTCACTCCTCTTCGCTATCCTGTTTATGTGCAAAGTTTTCCTCGTCCTTTTAAAGCAATATCCACCCTATCATTATTCATTTTGATTCCTTGTACTTCTTCAAATCGGAATTTTCTCAAATTCTCTTTTCTACCTACCGACATATTTTGATCTTTGTTTATCTGGTGTCCCGTTTACCGTTCAGTGGGGTGGGTGGAGATGTTAAGGGGAGCAGAAGACGTTGTGGACAGGGGGGATGGGGGAGGGCTGTGTGGTGCACGTAAGTGGGAGGTCGTGTGGGGAGTGGAGAAGGACGTACCGCTGTAGGTTCAGGTAGATCAGTAACGCAATTAGACGACCATGTAGTTGGATGGGACGAGGAGGGTAGGAGGTGGACGAGGGGTGGGCTCAGGAGGAGGAGAAGGAGCAGGAGGAAGGTTCATCAGTCCCGGAGCCTACAGGGAGGAGGGGGCGCCTGTCGCTACCTGACGGCGGCTGACAAATGAGGATCCGAGCTCGTTTCGCACACCAGCCTCGTAAAATGCATCTCGTACCCAAGACGTTTCGTGCATACATACATAGAGAGCTCTCGTGCAAATACTGATTCATGGACAGCGGCTTAGCTACTCGGGGCGTTTTGTATGTGGCCTGTTCTGCAGCATTTTGTTTTCGATATTTC
>JACEEZ010007157.1:311006-316006 GCA_016584305.1 Chionoecetes opilio
GGTGACCGTTCTAATCCTTCAAACTACCGTCCTATAGCTTTGACTTCCTGCCTTTCTAAAGTTTTTGAATCTATACTTAATAAGAAGATTCTTAAGCGTCTATCAGCTCACAATCTTCTATCTGATCGTCAGTACGGTTTCCGTAAAGGGCGATCTACTGGCGATCTTCTAGCTTTCCTAACTGAATCTTGGTCATCCTCCTTTAGGGGTTTCGGTGAAACTTTTGCTGTTGCCCTTGACATATCAAAAGCTTTTGATAGAGTCTGGCACAAATCTTTAATTTCCAAACTACCCTCATTCGGTTTCTATCCTTCTCTCTGTACCTTCATTTTAAGTTTCCTTTCAAACCGTTCTATTGCAGCTATTGTAGACGGACATTGTTCTTCTCCTAAATCTATCAATAGTGGTGTTCCCCAGGGTTCTGTCCTATCACCAACTCTCTTTCTATTATTCATTAATGATCTTCTAAGTCTAACTCAAAGCCCTATCCACTCCTACGCTGATGATTCTACCCTGCATTTTTCAACGTCGTTTATTAGACGTCCAACTCAACAGGAACTAAGTGATTCACGGAGAGATGCCACCGAGCGCCCAACTTCTGATCTTTCTATAATTTCTGATTGGGGCAAAGCAAACCTTGTTTTGTTCAATGCCTCAAAAACTCAATTTTTTCACCTATTTACTCGACAAAACCTACCAGATAACTATCCCCTCTTCTTCAATGACACTCAACTGTCTCCTTCTTCTACAATGAACATTCTAGGACTATCCTTTACTAAAAATCTGAACTGGAAATCTCACATCTCATCTCTTGCTAAAACAGCTTCTAAGAAGTTAGGTGTCCTGTGGCGTCTGCGTCCTTTTTTTTCTCCCTCCCAATTGCTTGCTCTTTACAGGGGCCTTATCCGCCCATGTATGGAGTATGTCTCACATGTTTGGGGAGGATCCACTCATACAGCTCTCCTAAACAGGGTTGAGTCAAAAGCTTTTCATCTCATCAACTCCTCTCCTCTGACTGACTGTCTTCAATCTATAAATCACCGCCGCAATGTTGCTTCTCTTGCTCTCTTCTACCTTTATTTTCATGCGCACTGCTCTTCTGAACTTGCTAACTGCATGCCTCCCCCACTCCCGCGGCCTCGCTGCACAAGACTTTCTACTCATTCTCATCCCTATTCTGTCCATCTTCCTAATGCAAGAGTTAATCATTATCTTTACTCTTTCATCCCTTTCACTGGTAAACTCTAGAACTCTCTTCCTGTTTCTATTTTTCCACTTTCATATGACTTAAATCTTTTCAAAAGAAGAGTAACAAGACACCTCCCGAACTAAATTGGCCTACCCCTCTGTTTTTATTTTATTATCTTACTGTCTTCTTTATAGGGACTGGCAACTAAGTGGGCTTTGTGTTACCCATTTTTGTTGTGCCCTTGGCCAGTCCTTTGTGAAGTAAAAAAAAAAAAAAAAAAAAAAAAAAAAAAAAGGAGTAGTAGTAGCAGTAGCAGTAGCAGTAGCAGTAGTAGTAGTAGTAGTAGCAGTAGTAGTAGTGGTAGTAGTAGTAGTGGTAGTAGTAGTAGTAGTAGTAGTTGTAGTAGTAGTAGCAGTAGTAGTAGTTGTAGTAGTAGTTGTAGTAGTAGTAGTAGTAGTAGTAGTGGCATCAAAGAAATACAAGAAGGAAGTATCAGCGTCAGTCACCTACTTTATGTAATAGTTTACCCGACAGTTTGTCATAAACTTACAACAGGAATGTTCCCAGCGACTTTGTATAACATATTCGTTGTACTGCAGTAGTAAATAGACTCATATATAATCTTTAACAGGCAGGTAAATGTGAGGCGTCTGCTGTAAGTAGATAAGTTTGTAATACATTGAACTGCCTCGTATAAAGGTTGCAGGAAAAGAGAAAATTGGAACAATGATACAATTGAATACACATTGTTGTATTTTTCCATAGATCGATAACTTACTTAATCAGAAAGGAACTCTTCAGCCTAAATTGGCATATAACTCCCTTGCCTTAACGGCCTTTGAGTCGCGTATGTTTGACATGGGCTTAAATTAGTACAGAGATCTACTGCCTAAATCGGCATAGAGCTTTGCTGCATAAATCGGCATAGAGTTCTGCTGCCTAAATCGGCCCTAGAGTTTCTGCTTGGGCCCAAATCGGGATAGAGTTCTGCTGCCTAAAACGGCATAGAGTTTGCTGCTAAATCGGCATAGAGTTCTGCTGCATAAATCGGCATAGAGCTTTGCTGCATAAATCGGCATAGAGCTTTGCTGCATAAATCGGCATAGAGTTCTGCTGCATAAATCGGCATAGAGCTTTGCTGCATAAATCGGCATAGAGTTCTGCTGCCTAAATCGGCATAGAGCTTTGCTGCCTAAATCGGCATAGAGCTTTGCTGCATAAATCGGCATA
Organism: Chionoecetes opilio; assembly: GCA_016584305.1. Lineage (NCBI taxonomy): Eukaryota > Metazoa > Arthropoda > Malacostraca > Decapoda > Majidae > Chionoecetes > Chionoecetes opilio. The sequence goes on from JACEEZ010007157.1 coordinate 313,426, forward strand.
GAGTTCTGCTGCTTAAATTAGTATAGAGATCTGCTGCCTAAATCGGCATAGAGTTCTGCTGCCTAAATCGGCATAGAGTTCTGCTGCCTAAATCGGCATAGAGTTCTGCTGCCTAAATCGCATAGAGTTCTGCTGCCTAAATCGGCATAGAGCTTTGCTGCATAAATCGGCATAGAGTTCTGCTGCCTAAATTGGCATAGAGTTCTGCTGCCTAAATCGGCATAGAGTTCTACTGCCTAAATCGGCATAGAGTTATGTTGCCTAAATTGGCATAGAGTTCTGTTGCCTAAATTGGCATAGAGTTCTGCTGCCTAAATCGACATAGAGTTCTGCTGCCTAAATTGGCATAGAGTTTGTGCCCTAAAGGCATAGAGTCTGTTTCCTAAATTGGCATAGAGTTCTGTTGCCCTAAATGCATAGAGTTTGCTGCCTAAATTGGCATAGAGTTCTGTTGCCTAAATTGGCATAGAGTTCTGCTGCCTAAATTGGCATAGAGTTTGTGCCTAATTGGCATAGAGTTTGCTGCCTAAATGGCATAGAGTTTTGCTGCCTAAATTGGCATAGAGTTCTGTGCCTAAATGGCAAGAGTTTTGCTGCCTAAATGGATAGAGTTTGTTGCCTAAATTGGCATAGAGTTCTGTTGCCTAAATTGGCATAGAGTTCTGCTGCCTAAATCGGTATAGAGCTATGTTGCCTAAATTGGCATAGAGTTCTGTTGCCTAAATTGGCATAGAGTTCTGCTGCCTAAATCGGTATAGAGTTTGTTGCCTAAATTGGCATAGAGTTCTGTTCCTAAATTGGCATAGAGTTCTGCTGCCTAAATTGGCATAGAGTTCTGTTGCCTAAATTGGCATAGAGTTCTGCTGCCTAAATCGGTATAGAGCTATGTTGCCTAAATTGGCATAGAGCTCTGCTGTCTAAATGGTTTTAGATTTTGCTGCCCAAATTTGGGAAGAGTTCTTTGCCTAAATTGGTATAGTTTTGCTGCCTAATTGGAAAGAGTTCTGCTGCCTAAATTGTTATAGACCTCTGCTGCCTGAATTGGTAAAGAGTTCTGGTGCCTAAATTGTTATAGACCTCTGCTGCCTGAATTGACATACAGTTCTGCTGCCTAAATGGTTATAGATCTCTGCTGCCAAAAATGGGCAAAAAAGTTTTGCGCTGAATGGCATAGAGTTCTGTTTCTAAATTGTTAAGGCTCTTTCCCTAAATCGGTAGGAGCTCGGACCAAAGCACGTTTTACTATTTCTTGTGTCAAAAAAAGTCGAATGTTGAATTTTCAAATATATTTAAAGGGAAATGAAAATTTATTATTGTTTATTAAAAATCAAGTGAGAGCAATTTTCAGTACACCCTTTACTCAGTAGCCATTTTGTATTTTTATTTTTTAAAAAAATATTAATAGATGCGATTGCCTTACATTTTTGGGTTTGGTTCATCCCCTAATATGAAAGCGGCTCTTTAAATTTTTTTTAGATTTTTTAAAAATTTCTTCAATGAAGTTATAATCAGTCTTTATGTAAGTATTTGGGCTCCGAGCAGTAAATTGTTGGACGCCGCGGAATGTGCTTGCATCCAAAATAATCAAGAAACTTAGAAATTTGCTGAGCATCATAAAACCAGACTTGGAGTTACAGTTTTAGGAAATTTTTCGGTAAAAAATTATTATCGAAAAATAAGTAAAACTATTGAAGTTTTAATTGGTAAAGAATTGCACAAATTAATCGGTAAAAACCCCGCGAAAAAATTGGTGGGAAATGTTTTAGTGTTGCAATTCAGGGTGTGGTTAGTGGTTAGTGCACACGCGGGCTTTGTGGCGTGGATTTACTGCAGTGAACGGGGGTTTAGTACGTCGCCCAAAGAGGGGTAAGTGGTGTTTGATAGTAACAATAAAATATAGAAAAAAAAACTTTACCTCAAAGTCCTCACTTTTTGAAATTTGCGCCCAAGAGGAGCCTTTAGGAGCCCAGGAAGAGGCCGGGGGCGGGGGACGTCAGGCCGGAGCAGCGCGACAGCCGGCTCTGTTGAGGGTTTTCATAATGTCGATTAAGAACATTAACAACAGAAAATGTTTGCGTTGAATATTAATCAAAGCAAATATTTTTTCTGTTATTTTTCTTAAGTTTAAATTTTTTTATGCAACACCTTTACCCAACTGTAGGCGGGACCGTTAGCCGCGCGGGTTTAAAATTTTTGGGATTAAAAAGACTGTAACTGGATCTTTTTTTTCATGTCAAAATTTGCAAAAAAAATTCCCCATTTCACACAACAAAAAAACATAGTTCCCCCCATCGCAAAAAATATTCAAGGGAAAAAGAAGACTGATACATACCGCTGCCCTTTCAAAGTGGAAAATTTTGTGAAAGTACATCAGTTAAGTTTCCCAAGATATTTTAAAGGAACTCAGCAAAATGGTGGAAAAGGAAAAATTTTTTTTTTTGGGGTTATCAGTGAAAACGAAGGGAAAAGAGATTTAAAGGTTTATTCACAAATTTCACCCGGGCATTGGACAGTATTTGGCTGACATGTGTAAAATAGAAATTTTGAAAGGGGTTTTGCGGGAAAAAGGAACGGGGGTTTC
>JACEEZ010007159.1:5000-17500 GCA_016584305.1 Chionoecetes opilio
GAGAACCTAACCTAACCTAACCTAATCTAAATCTAAAGAGAACCTAACCTAACCTAATCTAACCTAATCTAAGTCTAAAGAGAACCTAAACTAACCTAAACCCTATTCGAAACTAACCTAAACCCTAACCTAAATAACCTAAACCCTAATCTAACCTAACCAAATCTAACCTAACCCTAACCTAACCTAACCTAACCTAACCATAACCATAACCTAACCTAACCTAACCTAACCATAACCTAACCTAACCTAACCTAACCTAACCTAACCTAACCTAACCTAACTTAGAGTCGCAGCAAACAGGACACACTCACACAAAACAATGAAAAATAATATAATAGTAAAAAATACAAAAATATAAAGCTGTAAAATATTTAGCTTCTACGCACACAAAACAAATATTGAATTTCTAAAAAGCCAAAATTTTTCCACTCCATCTTGATAAATTATTATTGCAGAATTTCATTTTTTTTCGTTACATTTGTAAAGTACCGTGTGGTCTTTTTTTTTTTTCTCTCTCTCTCTCTCTCTCTCTCTCTCTCTCTCTCTCTCTCTCTCTCTCTCTCTCTCTCTCTCTCTCTCTCTCTCTCTCTCTCTCTCTCTCTCTCTCTCTCTCTCTCTCTCTCTCTCCCCCCCCCCCTGGTCTTTTTTGCGCAAATAAGCATTGCATTTTTCTCCCCCCGTGTAAGTTAAGCCTCATATTTTTCTTCTTGCTGACACCCGAGTGAACAGAAATGAAACTATTTTGGAAGAAACTTTTACCTTGAAAACAAAACAAAAAACGTGATGGTAGAGTATTTTAGCGTCATCACCACCACCACCGCTATTAACAACAACAACAACAACAACAACAACGGAGGAAAAAAAAGAGCTGATAGCGGGTGTTAGTAGTAGTAGTAGTAATAGTGGTGGTAGTTGTAGTAATGGTTGTAGAAGTAGTAGATGTAGCAGTAGTAGTAGTAGTAGTTGTAGTAGTAGTAGTAGTAGTAGTAGTATTAGAAGTGGTGGTAGTGGTAGTAGTAGAAGTAGGGGTAGTAGTAGTAGTAGTCGTGGTGGTAGTAGTAGTGGTGGTAGTAGAGGTAATAGTAGAGTTGTTGTAATATTAGTAGTAGTAGCAGTAGAGTAGTAGTAGTAGTAGTAGTAATAATAGTAGTAGTAGTAGTAGTAGAAGTAGTAGAAGTGGTGGTAGTGGTAGTAGTAGAAGTAGGGGTAGTAGTAGTAGTAGTCATGGTGGTAGTAGTAGTGGTGGTAGTAGTGGTAGTAGTAGTAGTTGTTGTAATATTATTATTATTATTATCATTATTATTATTATTATTATTATTAGTAGTAGTAGTAGTAGTAATAGTGTAGTCATATATCTATAGTACGTAAGGGTTGTTGTTTACGTAGTTAAGAAAAATAACTCTACAAAAAAGCAACGTTTAGTGTCAGCCCCTATTTTTTCATTTATTAACTATCCATCACCATTCCGCCCAAATACGATACTACAATATACCTACGCACCTACAGTATATTCCATGCTCAACTCATAATTCTACCAGTCCACCTTTCATCCCCATCCTCTAACCTCTTCCTCTCCCCTCTAACTCCCTACACTGACTCCGCCTAACTACCCTCTCCTACTGACCCCCATTCCCCTCCTTCTTTTCATCCCCCTATTTTTTGACCATTTTTTCCCTATTTCTCCTTCTCTCAAATCTATCTCCTATTTCCAGCTTTAAATCCGTCTCTTCTATTTCTTTTCCCTTTTAACCAAATTTACTTCCTCCTACCTCTCCTTTATTAAATCCCCTTTTATCACTTTAAAACTTCTATCATCGCCCTTCTCTGGTTCTTCCAGTGAGTGTAAGTTTAATTAGTTAGTCTCATCTCCTCTCCTAACTAAGTACGCTCCCTTTTTTTTTTTTTTTTTTATTTCTTTTTTTTGTTTATTTTTGGTCATCTTCTCTTGCCCCTTTTTCTACACCACTCCTCCTCCCTCCTGTTATATTGGTCTCAATCTCCGATGCTAGTCTGGTGTACCTTACTTAGCCATCAGACCTTACCTACTTCCGCAATTTCATATGTTTACACTTTCCTTGGTATTAATATCCCCTTATCTCTATTTCTCTCTCTCTCCTGGTCCCTCATAATCATCTTTTCCTAGCAGTCTGGCTCACCCTCATCCAGATCTTTCACTCTGCTTCAGCGATAATCTTTGTTATCTATACCAGATTTTCTACACACATAGCTAACATTAAATTCACGCATCTGACTGATCGTTATTTCGTCTCCTATTTACGTACGACCATAACTCTAGTATCATCAATCTGTATATGCTAATCTATCCAGTGTTAGTAAATCAAAGTATGGCCAAGACCTTGTGAACTACTGTACAGTCCATTATTGAACCATAATTGCTGTTGTATTATAGAGTGACATGAGACTCCTCTATAAGAGCCCTAATTTTAGAGCGTCGTGTGGTATTGTCAATTTACTAAGTAGTTATATTATAATCTATATATCTGGTCTATAACTTCAAAACGGGTAAAGGTATTCTATTTCCTTTACTTATTCTAATTCGATTATACATTACTACTATAATAACTCGCCATAAGAAATACTCCCACCTTTTCTGCAAAACAACCATTTCCTCTCCTCCTTACTCTCCCTCCTCTCTCCTCCTCCTCCCTCCTCTCTACTCTCCTCTCTTTCCCCCTCTCCTTTCTCTCCTCCTCTCCTCCTCCTCCTCCCTTTCTCCCTTTCCCGCCTTTCACTCCCTCTCTTTCCTTTCCTTTTCTTCCCTTTTTCTTCCTCCTCCTCCCTCTCCCGTATCCATTCTTCTCTTTCTTCTTATATTCTTTCCTCTTCTCGGTTCAAGGAAGTCTATTGGTCTCTTCCCCTCCTCCCCTTCTTTTCATTTTTTTTCTTGCCTTTCTTATTTCTTCTTCTTCTTTTTCTTTTTTTTCTTTTTTTTTTTTTTCTCCTTTTCTTTTCTTCTTTTTCTTCTTCCTCCTCCTCCTCCTCCTCCTTTCGTTCTTCCTCTGTTCTTCCATATCCTCCTCTGTGTATGTTTTCCTTGATTCCTTGTTTATCCTTTCTTTCACCTGCCACTCAGACCCTCCTCTCCAATTGATCCATATTGAATTTTACGATTTCCCTTGCATTAATATCCCCGTTATCTTATTTCCTCCTCCTCCTCCTCCTGGTCCTCCTCATGAAATCATCCTTTTCCCTCCTCCTCCTCCCTCCTCCTTCTCCCATATTTTATTATGTATACGTGCACTCGAGAGGTGTTTTCACAGTATTATCTGAAACTATTATTTATTATCTATCCTTGGGGGAATATCTGATAGAGAGGAGGAAAGGGAAAGAGGGAGAGGAGGGGGGTAGGGAGGAGGAGGAGGAGGCGGAGGCGGAGGCGGAGGCGGAAGCGGAAGCGGAGGCGGAGGAGGAGGAGGAGGAGGAGGAGGAGGAGGAGGAAGCAAAAGCAAAGATTTCTTTGTTTTAAGAGAGAGAGAGAGAGAGAGAGAGAGAGAGAGAGAGAGAGAGAGAGAGAGAGAGAGAGAGAGAGAGAGAGAGAGAGAGTATATATAAAGAAAAAAATGAGGGTGTCAAGATTCGAGAGGTCAATACGTAGGAAAAGTTATTATGTACGGATAGGACATAGAGGGAGGAGGAAGGAAGGAGATAAAAGGGAGGTACGAGTAGCGATGTCAGGCCTGAAGGTGTTGGGTGAGGGAGGGGCGGAGGGGCGGCCCGTGACTGCAGGGGCGGGAGTGTGTGCGCGTGGGCGTGAGGGCGTGCAGGGGAGAAGTATAGAGTGAGGGACCATGGAAAAGCCATTAAACTTGAGAGGACTTCCTTTAAAGGGGGAATGAGTTTGCTATTCAGTGAAGGACGCGATGAAGGAGGAGGAGGAGGAGGAGGAGGAGGAGGAGGAGGAGGAGGAGGAGGAGGAGGAGGAGGAGGAAGGAAGAATACTAAGGCAAGAGCATGCCAAACTCCCCCTCAACTCCACACCGCCCCTTCCACTACATAGGGTGGAGTGAAAGCAGTTATCACCTCATTCTTCAACCACTTGATTGATTTTTTTCTTACTATCTAATTTTCTCATGTTTTCTTTTTGCACTATTACTAATGTCCGTTTTTCGACCCTTTTTTTTTTCTAGTTTACAGTATATTGTTATTTATTCTTTCGTATATATTTGTTTCAGGGTCATTCACACCTTTGAGTCATAAATTGAAAAGGCAACACACGAGACACTTAGAAATACGTCCACGGCAACCACAAACGACCTTTCCAGTATAATACGTGATCATTTGCCCCCCTTCCCACCCCCATGATTTGACGTGACCCCCAACCCCCCATCAACTGCCGCGCCCCCCCTCCACCCTCCCACATGATTTGACGTGACCCCCAACCCCCTATCAACTGCCACGCCCCCCCTCCACCCTCCCACATGATTTGACGTGACCCCCTAGCCCCCATCACTGCCGCGCCCCCCTTCCCACCCCATGATTGACGTGACCCTAGCCCCCATCAACTGCCGCGCACCCTCCACCCTCCCACATAATTTGACGTGACCCCCCAACCCCCTATCAACTGCCGCGCCCCCCCTCCACCCTCCCACATAATTTGACGTGACCCCCAACCCCCTATCAACTGCCGCGCCCCCCCTCCACCCTCCCACATGAATTTGACGTGACCCCCCAACCCCCTATCAACTGCCGCGCCCCCCCTCCACCCTCCCACATGATTTGACGTGACCCCCAACCCCCTATCAACTGCCACGCCCCCCCTCCACCCTCCCACATGATTTGACGTGACCCCCTAGCCCCCCATCAACTGCCGCGCCCCCCCTTCCCACCCCCATGATTTGACGTGACGCCGTGGGAGAGGGAAAACCGTCGTCAGGCCAATCATGTCGCGGTAAATCAATACGTGTATGATACCAGATAACACACACACGCGCCTAGGTTAGGTTAGGTGACGTTAGCTGATTGGCTTAGAAAATGAAAGAAAAAAGTCATAACTCATACAACTCATAAATGTCTCGATCGCTCGATACAACGAAAGCAAATGAAAAAAAAAAGGGTTAATTTACTAAAAAAAATCGACGGCTTCCTGAAATCCGTGACGACATTATCAGTGAAAACATAATTAAATATGATAAAGAATAATGTAATGTCGATGAGTAACACAAAAATACTGGTAATATATTTCAATAGCGAGAACAAAAAGATGTATCCTATAAGTAGAAAGAAAAATACTAAAAAAAAAAAAAAAAAAAAAAAAAAAAAATACATAAGCTAAACTTCATGAATCAGGAAAATAGATGATATGATAAATACACTTGATGACAGTGCTGCTTGGCGGGGAAGAGCCTATGTGAAGACAAAAATGATTAAAAAACACTAAATATACATATTATTAAAGACATAATTCTACAAGAGACGTAATTTTTCATAGGACCTAGATAAAGAGCATCCCAACTAATGAGCATGGACAAAACATATGCGAAACAATAAAAGACAATATACTTTAAATTATAAAAAAAGGTCGAAAAAACAGAAGGAAAAGAAAATTGAGCAAGTAAAAGAAGAAAAAGATTAGGAAGAGAAAGAAAGAAAAAGAGAAAAGAGAGAAAGAGGTAAGAAAAAAAAAAAAGATGAAAAATAATGACGATTGACAAAAAAAAATCAACAAAAAAAAAAAAAAAAAAAAAACAAAAAAAAAAAAAAAAAAAAAACAATAAAAAAAAAAAAAAAAAAAAAAAAAAAAAAAAAAAAAAAAAAAAGGGGCTAAAGAAACGGAAATTATTAACAGTGTAAAAAAAACCCTGAGAAAATTTGATGGTAAGAAAAAAAAAATGAAACGTAAAAAAAATCTAAAATAATGACGTCGATGGAATAAAGTAAAAAAGAAAAAAAAAAGAAAAATAAAGAGAAGGCAGAGTTATGGCCCCTGGATATCCGACGACAGGGAAAACAAAATACACGGCACACCATTAAAATAACGATGCGAATATGTACATGAAAAAATAGACAAATTGGCAAAACATTTTCCATGAAACTTAGTTATTGACACTGTTATATTTGCTCTTTGTTCTTTTATCTTCTTTCTTCTTTCCTTTCTTTCTTTCTTTATTGTTTACTTGTTTTTTATCTTCTTTCTTACTTCCTTTCTTTCTTTATTGTTTACTTTGTTCTTTCATCTTCTTCCTTAATTCCTTTCTTTCTTTATTACTTACTTTGTTCTTTTATCTTCTTTCTTCTTTCCTTTCTTTCTTTCTTGTTTAATTGTTTTTTTATCTTCTTTCTTACTTCCTTTCTTTCTTTCTTGCTTACTTTGTTCTTTTATCTTCTATTTTCCTTCCTTTCTTTCTTTATTATTTACTTTGTTCTTTTATCTCCTTCCTTACTTCCTTTCTTTCTTTATTACTTACTTTGTTCTTTTATCTTCTTTCTTACTTCCTTTCTTTCCTTCTCTTTTTACTTTTCTACACATATTCAGCGTTACAGAAAATGTCAACATCCTATTTTTGCTTATGAATATTTAAAACAGCAACGAATGAATACAAAGAGAAACGAGGGAGCACTGAAAGGAAATGTAAAGAAATGTTATAATGAAAGAAAACGGGAAGCTAAGATCGTAGAAGAGAAGACGGAGGGAAGAGGAAGGGAATGATGAAGGAAGAGGAGGAGAATGATGAAGGGAAGAGGAAGAGGATGATGAAGGAAGAGAATGATGAAGGAAGAAGAAGAGGATGATGAAGGGAAGAGGAAGAGGAAGAGGAGAGGAAGAGAATGATGAAGGGAAGAGGAAGGGAATGATGAAGGAAGAGGAAGTGATGAAGGAAGAGGAAGTGATGAAGGAAGATGAAGAGAATGATGAAGGGAAGAGGAATAGAGGAAGAAAGTAGAAGGGAGGGATGAAGAGTAAGATTGATGGAAGAGGAAGACAGAAGGAAGAGGTAAAGAGGAAGGCGAGAGATAAGGCAAAGAGAGAAAGAATGAATAGGAAGGAGGAGGAAAAGGAGGGAGTGGGAACATGTGGAAAGAAACAAACGAATGAAAAAAGAAAAGAAGAGAAAGAAAGCAGGAAAATAAAGAAGGGTAATGAAGGAAAGAGGAGGGAGAGAGGGAGAGAAGAAGGAGAGACACGGTGATAAATTATAGAGACTAAAAAAAATATATCGGATGCCAAAGATTTCAAATTTCAATTATTCAAAACAATTGTGTGAAAATAAACTCAAAAATATGTACAAAATGGAGTCTCTCTCTCTCTCTCTCTCTCTCTCTCTCTCTCTCTCTTCTCTCTCTCTCTCTCTCCTCTCTTCTCTCTCTCTCTCTCTCTCTCTCTCTCTCTCTCTCTCTCTCTCTCTTCTCTCTCTCTTCTCTTATCTGTCTGTCGTCCTCTGCCTTCAGTCTCTTTTCTCCTGTCGTCTCCTGCCTCTCACTGCTCTCTTTCTCTCTGTCTGTATTCTGTCTCGTCTCCTGCTCTCACTGTCTCTCTTTCTCTCCGCTGTCATCTTCGTCTCCTGCCTCTCACTGTCCTCTTCTCTCCTGTCTGTCTTCTGTCCTCTCTCTGCCTCTCACTGTCTCTCTTCTCTCTCTCTCTGTCTGCTCTTCTTCTCTCTCTCTGCCTCTCCTCTCTCTCTCTCTCTCTCTCCTCTTCTTCTCTTCTTCCTCTCTCTCCTCTCCTTCTCTCTTTCTCTCCCTGTCTCTTATGTCGTCTCTTCTCTCTCACGTCTCTCTTCTCTCTGTCTCTTCTCTCGTCTCTCTCTCTCTCTCTCTCTCTCTCGTCTCTCTCTCTCCTCTCTCTCTCTCTCTCTCTCTCTCTCTCTCTCTCTCTCTCTCTCTCTCTCTCTCTCTCTCTCTTCTCTCTCTCTCTCTTCTCCTCTCTCCCTTCCGTCCCTTCCCTGCTCTGATGATCCACTATTCACCTCCCATGTCCTGCCACTCACTCTTATAACTAATTCTGTTGTCCTAGTAATTTATGCCAGCACTCTCTTCCTTCACTCTATTTCCACTCTCCCCTTCCTCTACGATCTTTCTCTTCCTTTGCCACTCTCCCCTTCCTCCTACGCCCTCTTCCTTTTCACTCTCCCTTCCTCCTACGTTCTCTTCCTTGCCACTCTCCCCTTCCTCCTACATCTTCCCTTCCTTCACTCTCCCTTCCTCCTACGTTCTCTTCCTTGCCACTCTCCCCTTTCCTCTTACCTCCTCTCATCTTCCTCTCTCTCTCTCTCCTCTCTCCTCCTACGTTTTTTCCTTGCCACTCTCCCCTTCCTCTACGTTCTCTTCCTTGCCACTCTCCCCTTCCTCCTACGTTTCTTCCTTTGCACTCTCCCCTTCCTCCTCCATCTTCCTTCCTTGCCACTCTCCCCTTCCTCCTACCCATCTTTCTCTTCCTTTGCACTCTCCCCTTCCTTCCCTCTCACTCCCCCCCATCTTTCCTTCCTTTCCACTCCCCCTTCCTCCTACGATCTCCTTCCTTGCACTCTCCCCTTCCTCCTACGATCTCTTCCTTGCCACTCTCCCCTTCCTCCTACGATCTCTTCCTTGCCACTCTCCCCTTCCTCCTACGTCTCTTCATTGCCTCTCTCCCCTTCCTCCTACGATCTCTTCCTTCCACTCTCCCCTTCCTCCTACGTCTCTCTTCCTTTCACTCTCCCCTTCCTCCTACGTTCTCTTCCTTGCCACTCTCTCCTTCCTCCTACTATATCTTCCTTTCCACTCTCCCCTTCCTCCTACGTTCCTTCCTTTTCACTCTCCCCTTCCTCCTACGATCTCTTCCTTGCCACTCTCCCCTTCCTCCTACGTTCTCTTCCTTTTCACTCTCCCCTTCCTCCTACGATCTCTTCCTTGCCACTCTCCCCTTCCTCCTACGTTATCTTCCTTGCCACTCTCCCCTTCCTCCTACCATCTTCCTTTTCACTCTCCCCTTCCTCCTACGTTCTCTTCCTTTTCCTTTCCACTCTCCCCTTCCTCCTACCCATCTTTCTCTTCCTTTGCACTCTCCCCTTCCTCCTACGATCTCTTCCTTGCCACTCTCCCCTTCCTCCTACGTTCCTTCCTTGCCACTCTCCCCTTCCTCCTACGTTATTTTCCTTGCCACTCTCCCCTTCCTCCTACCATCTTCCTTTTCACTCTCCCCTTCCTCCTACGTTCTCTTCCTTTCCTTTCCACTCTCCCCTTCCTCCTACCATCTTTTCTTCCTTGCCACTCTCCCCTTCCTCCTACGATCTCTTCCTTGCCACTCTCCCCTTCCTCCTACGTCTCTTCCTTTCACTCTCCCCTTCCTACTACGTTCTCTTCCTTGCCACTCTCCCCTTCCTCCTACCCATCTTTCTCTTCCTTTGCACTCTCCCCTTCCTCCTACGATCTCTTCCTTGCCACTCTCCCCTTCCTCCTACGATCTCTTCCTTGCTACTCTCCCCTTCCTCCTACCATCTTTTTCTTCCTTGCCACTCTCCCCTTCCTCCTACGATCTCTTCCTTGCCACTCTCCCCTTCCTCCTACCATCTTTTTCTTCCTTGCCACTCTCCCCTTCCTCCTACGTCCTCTTCCTTGCCACTCTCCCCTTCCTCCTACGTTCTCTTCCTTGCCACTCTCCCTTCCTCCTACCCCTCTTTCTCTTCCTTTCCACTCTCCCCTTCCTCCTACGATCTCTTCCTTGCCACTCTCCCTTCCTCCTACGCTCTCTTCCTTGCCACTCTCCCCTTCCTCCTACGATCTCTTCCTTGCCACTCTCCCCTTCCTCCTACGCTCTCTTCCTTGCCACTCTCCCCTTCCTCTTACGTTCTCTACATTGCCACTCTCCCCTTCCTCCTACGTTCTCTTCCTTTCCACTCTCCCCTTCCTCCTACGTCCTCTTCCTTTTCACTCTCCCCTTCCTCCTACGATCTTTCTCTTCCTTGCCACTCTCCCCTTCCTCCTACGTTCTCTTCCTTGCCACTCTCCCCTTCCTTCTACCCCTCTTTCTCTTCCTTTGCACTCTCCCCTTCCTCCTACCGTAAACGGTCACTACTACAACTTTTGACCTGTGACGGGCTGTGGTTCAGTAAGGGCCCTGTCAGTTAGTGACCACCATCGGGATTTATATACCAGGGGTCACTGCTGCAGGGGGCATTGAAGTGCACGGCGTCCTACTTGGAAAGTGCACTACCGCAGTGGATTGAAACGGAGCTGGGGCCTGATTGACTGCTGCCTCCCAAGAAAGCGCCAGGCAAGGCTGCCGCACCACCCCTGAACTTCCACACTGAGCCTACACCAACACTACATTAGACCTCATAACACACACAGATAGCCCTGAGTTAACGGTTACCACTACTACTCTCGACCTGTGACGGGCTGTGGTTCAGTTAGGGTCCTGACAGTTAGTGACCACCATCGGGATTTAAGGTACCAGGGGTCACTGCTGCAGGAGGCATTGAAGTGTACGGCGTCCTACATGGAAAGTGCACAATCCGCAGTGGATTGAACGGAGCTGGGGCCTGATTGACTGCTGCCTCCCAAGAAAGCGCCAGGCAAGGCTGCCGCACCACCCTTGAACCTCCACACTGTGTTCACACCATTACAAAACACACATAACATGACCTATCTATCAAGCACTAAACCTACCCCCACAAACTAGTAGTAGTTAGCCATAGATTACAGCTTTCAACTTTCCTCACAAATTCCATGCAGTTTTTCTATATTGCATGGTATCACTTCTTTTCCGGCCAGCTTCGGCTGGAGGGATGGGTGGGTGGGGAGGAGCCTTCTACTTCCTATCCTTTCTCTCTTATTATCTAGTTAGTGTAGTATAGTTAAAGCAAACAGTCTTGTAAGGACCTATCGGTCTGTTGCTGTTTGTGTTTCCTTTGTATTCCTTTGTATTTGTACCTATCTTTCTCCTCCTTGCCACTCTCCCCTTCCTCCTACCCATCTTTCCCTTCCTTGCCACTCTCCCCTTCCTCCTACCCATCTTTCCCTTCCTTGCCACTCTCCCATTCCTCCTACCCATCTTTCCCTTCCTTTGCACTCTCCCCTTCCTCCTACCATCTTTCCCTTCCTTGCCACTCTCCCCTTCCTCCTACGTTCTCTTCCTTGCCACTCTCCCCTTCCTCCTACCCATCTTTCTCTTCCTCTCATTTTTACCCTTCATCATTTCCATCACCTTTCGCTCGTATCATATTTTCGTCTAATGTTTTTTATCTCTTCGTACACTCTTTAACACTGTCACTTTCTAGTTCCACCCTTTTAACGTTAACGTACTAACAAATATAATATGATGTAGTTAAAGGGAGTAGGGATGAAGGTTTTATACATAGGGTCTATTTCTGCATCGTACTCTGTGACCTCTCTATACATAAGTCCCCCATCAACCCTATGTCTCCTCTCTTGCTACTCGCTTCATCAACACCTAATACTTAACTTAATCAACAACATCATCCTCAACAACGATTTAATCAACTGTGGAATAAGCGGTAAAAATTTTCATCCATAATTATAATTATCAAGTCATTCAAAGTTTGGTAAAAGTAAACAAAAAAACTGGTAGTGAGATAAAAAGATAAGAATGATATTTAAAAGATATAAAAGAAAAAAGAAAAAAGAAAAAAGAAAGAAAAAGATATAAAATCATACAAAATAGATGATAAAAAATAAGATAGATAAGATAGATGATAAAACTATATCTCAAAAACTTTATTTGCTTAGAAAATACCGATTAGTGCAATGGGTACATCTTGTCAAGCTGGACATTATTTATTCTATTAAGGTTTCTTCTAGGGTCAATAGTTTCATAGTAAAATGGAGATAACTAAATCATATAGCAGTTAGCCCCGTAAGGCCCAGAACGTAATTTCCATTGTAATTTGGCTACCATTACTCCATTAGACTATTTTTTAATGAATGTAAGCAATATTTTATAGATATGACCTGTTTAGGGTCCTTGTCCACTAACTAATATAGCATATTAACCCCTTGACGCCCAGATCTTTCCTTTGCTATATAAAATTGTCTGTTAGCCATAAAATACGAAAAAGTAACTGAATATACCAAATTAGCTAGTAGACAAGGATACAAAACAGGTCATATCTATAAAATATTGCTTATATTAATTAAAAATCGTCTAATGGTACCCAAATTACAATGGAAATTACGTTCTGGGCTCAAGGGGTTAAGTTAGTTTTCGTAATTTTATGGCTAGTAACATACAATTTTTTACATAGCAAAATAAAGATTGGGCGTGAAAGGGTTAATGTCACTTGTTATTATTTACTTGTGATTTTCTACGCTTGTTGATTTACGGGTTTACTGTTTAGTGTCAATCTTTGTATCGTGTGCTTATGAGGAACTGTTCTTATTTTTATCCTGATTTAATATCGTCGCTTTATATATTAGTGTGTGTTAGTATTTGGTAGTCTGTGTGTAAGTTGTTGTGTGTGTGTGTGTATGTGTGTATGTTTGTATGTGTGTGTGTGTGTGTGTAGGAAGTCTCTCTCCCTCACATTTCTCTCATCGTCCAT
>JACEEZ010007159.1:20000-25207 GCA_016584305.1 Chionoecetes opilio
TCTAGGGGTTAGGAGGGCAGGGCGGGACACATTTTCCTTTTCCCTCTTAAACAGCCAGCAATTTTTTTCCTTTTTTTATTTTTTATATTTGTGAGGGTGAGAATCCCATTTCACACAGAAGAGGTTAAAAAATTGGGCGGGGAGTTTTTTTGGGTCCTTTTGGATAATGTGGGTTTTCGTTTTCCTTTTAAATTTCCAGAAGCTTTCTAATGTCAATCCAAGATTCCCAGTTTTTAGTGTGGGGGCCTTACGGATGTTGTTTTAGTTCCTCTTCTTCAAGGATGCTAAGTTGTGGTTTTGCTAAAAGGGATCGTGGAACAAAATTTTGGATTTCTAAACCCAAAGTCATAATTTTAAAAACCCCGGGATATTTTGGGGGAAAATTTTTTATTTTTCCTTTCCCTAGGCTTTCAAGGTGCTGTTAAAAGGAGGGAAAAACAATGTCTGTATATTTAGTTTCAGCATTTCTTTTGAAAACATGTCAATTTTTCCCTTCACGCCCCCTTTTCCATTCCAGAGCCAAAATTTTTTTACCAAGGTTTTTTCATATTCAGAAGATTTTTCCCATATATTCATTTTTCCTTCATCTTCATTAACCTTGTTCAGATGTTAAAAATATGTCTGCCAAGAAACAAAATTTTTGGCACCCCAAAATTTTTCATCAGAAAAGGTTTTTCGCAGAATTCATTTTTTCCCCTCACGGGAAAAAAAAAAAAGGGGGCATTTCCCTCCAAAGGTTATGCATGGGGATAAAACTTTGTTTCTTAAAACCACCGGACTTCTGTGTGGAGGAGGAAAAAACCTCGTGAGGAAATCCCATTTTTTCAAAAAAGCAGGGAAAAATTTAGTTTTGGGACTCCCTTTTGGTTTTTTTTTAAAAGGAAAGTTTACCATTTTCACAACATCTCCAAAAACAAATTTTAAATTCTTGCCCGGGAGGCCCTTTAGCAGCAAGAGCTTCCCCCCGGTTTGCAAAAAAACAAGGGGGTAGTATAAAAATTTTGGGTTCTCCTTCTTGACTAAGGACAAAAACCCTTTTTACCGATCCCCCCCCAGGGAGGGGCCAGCAATCTTTTGGAAAAATTTTCCTCACACATAATTTCCAGGGAAAAAAGTCCTTTTTTTTTAAAAGTATTCTGTCAGGGGAAAAAAAATATCTCCGTCCTTTTGGTTTTGCACCAGTTCTTTGCAGTTTAAAAAATTTTCCCTTTTATTTTGTTATCAGCAACAAAAGGGAGGGAACACTAGCCCTTGAGGTTTTCCCCCCAAGGGTTCTGTTGATTAAACCCGCTTTTTAAAGCATCCCTTTTCCCTTTTTCACGAGTTCACACCCCAAATTTTTTCAATATCAGACGAAAAGCCCTTTGTTTTCTTTCTACCAATCGTGTGGGTTATGAGGGGGGGAATTTTTTTTAAATTCCTTTTCAGCCTCTCCCCATACAATGTTTTCACCACAGCACAGCAGGCTGGAAAGGAGTATGACTCTGTAATTGGGAAAGGGGTTTCATTTTTTTGCTGTATTTCTCGCCCCTAAATAGCTTTCTTTCTTTTTTTTTTGGGCCCTTTTTTGCCACCCCCCCTTTTTTTCAAACCCAAGCCTTTGTTGTTTTTTTCTTTCAAAATCTTTTAAAGTAATTATAGGGGTTTTTGAGAGAGGTGAAATATTGGTTTTTTTGCTAAAGTCTCTTTTGTTTCATTTTCATAGGAGTAAGATTTATTTGATAGTCAATGCCGCGGAAAAAAACCAACATTTTTGGGTTTGGACCCTTTTCATCATCACAGCAAGTGACCCCCAAGGGAAGATAAAATGTCCCTCATACAGGCGAAAAAGACTTACGCGGTTTCTTTTGCTGGAACCCTGTCGTCGTTTTTTTTACCCCGTCAGACCTGAATTTACAAAACCACTTTTATCTGTCAATTATCTTTTCCGCTTTGGACCCCCGCACGACTTTCGGTCACTTTCAAAAAATTTTCACTTTTACTTTGCCAGCAAAGGACCTGTACGACTATGGGTCATTTCAACTGTCCCCTTCCCCTTTTTTCACTTTCCCACTAGGGTCTGGACGGGGGGACCCACTTTCAACAGTTTTTTATGTTACTTCGCCTTCGGTGCCTTCGACACATTTTCGTTTTGATTTTTCGATCAAATGGGGGACTTCACCGCTATTGCCTTTTAGTACACTTTTTTGCTTTTTAATGAGGTTAAATTATTCAAATTTTTTTTAAACTTTTGGGCCTCATTAAAAAATCAAAACCCGCGATTTCTTACTGAGGTCACGGCTACACGAAAACGGGAGGTGCCTACCCAACGCTCTGCCTTTCGTGTGTTGCCCAAAATTATAATTTTTATTTATCGATGGGGTTCCCCGTAAATCACGTAAAAAAAGTCAAACTTGCATAAAGCCACTGATAACGTAAGCATCAGTTCATTCATCATCCTTTTTCCTATTATAGTCGTAAAAAACAATCAAAATGAACGCGTGGTTAAAAAATAGTAAGTTGGAATCAATAAAAACCCCCGCAGGCTGCGGGCCAAAACTGGTACAGTTTCGTTTTTACAGTACTCGTTTCAACATGTATTTGGTGGGAAACGGGAAGGGATTTTTTTGAAGCATGAATAACTTATTTTTTTTATTTTTCTATTTCTTACTTTTTTCCATCTACCCCCAAAGTATTTAATATTATTAAAAAAGGAAACCTTTCCCTCTACCCGCCCAGGTTACATATTTAAACCCCATTTTACCATTTTTCTCTTTCAATATAAAAAAATAAAAAACCCGCGACCTCAAAAATGCAAAAATACCCAATCTATGAAAAAAATTTCGCCCCCCCCCCGGGCCCCCTAGGGGATTAAAAGGCGCACCCAAATGCGCCGGGGGCCCCAGGTTTGAGAATCATGAGTTTAAACCCACCCCGTAACCAGCCAAGTTTGCAATTTTGTTTTTTGGGGAAAACCCTTTGGGTACCTGTTGTTTTGTGTGTTGTGGGGTCTTTTGGGCGTGGGTCTTTTGTGGGCGGCGTGTGTGTTTTGGGGTTTTTGTTGTGTTGGGGTGTGTTGTGGGGGTGTGTGTGTGTGGGGTGTTGTTTTTTGTGTGTGTGTTTTGGGGTTTTTTTGGGGGGGTTTTGTGTGGGGTGGGTGTGTGTTTTGTGTGTGTGTGTGTGGTGTGTGTGTGTTTTGTGTGTGTGTGGTTTTGTGTGGTGTGTGTGGGTGGTGTGTGGGGTTGTGTGTGTGTTTTGTTTGTGTGGTGTGGGTGTGTGGGTGTGTGTGTGGTGTTTTGTGTGTGTGTGTGTGTGTGTGTGTGTGTTTTGTGTTTTGGGGTGTGGGGGTGTGGGGTGGGTGTTGGGTTTGGTGTGTGGGGGTGTGTGTGGTGTTGTGTGTGGTGTTGTGGTGTGGTGTGTGTGTGTGTGTGTGTTAAAAATTTTTTCTTAAAATTCTTATTCTGTATATACATTTAAAAATTTTTTTATGGGGTCTCAAGAGGTTTAAATTTTTGTTTTGAATTCGAAATGTTTATGTTTCTTAGTTTCAGATTTTTAAATAAGTAAAAAAAATAAAATTTAAAAAATAGACTTAAAAAAACTCTAGAACTCTCTTTCCCGTTTCCCATTTTTCCATTTTTCCTAAGAATAAAAGAAATTTTTCGGGAGGGAGCGTAAAAACACTTTCCCGAAAATAAATTTGGGCCCAACCCCCTATTTTTTTTGCAAATTTTACAATCTATTTTTAGGGGGGGGGGGGGGGGGGGGGGTGGCAACAAGCCCGGCTTTTTTTTTTTTTTAACCCTGGGCCATTTGAGACGATTTTTATTTGATTTCTCTCGATCATATAATTAATTTATTGATATTCCTAAGGTGTCCTACGTTATTCTCTCAAAAAACTCCTAAAACATTTTATTTTTTTTCTTGTATTTAGTTTATATAAAAGTGTTTTTTTGTTAAATAGTACAGTTTTTTTTTTTTCTTTAACATCCACCATATTTTTTTTCTTCACTTATTTTCATTGTCTTTTGATGTGTCAGGTAAGGTAATTCATTATCATTTTTTTTGTATGCGTTTCCTGTGTGGAACTCGTTTTGCAGATTTGTGGTTTTGTACTTCGACGGACGACCTTTAGGACTTGCTGGAGGGAGGAAGGAGGGGGGGGAAAAGGGGAGAAGGGGGGGAAGAGGGAGGGGGAAGGTGAGTGGGGGGAAGGGGGAGGGGGAGAGGGGGGGAGAGGAGAGGGAGGAGGGGAAAGGGAGGGGTTTATTTGATTTGATAATTTATTAGGGCAAAAAATACATACAGACGCATATGGTAAGGCCTACTTAGAGACACACAGAGGGGATTACCGTTTTCCCCTAAGGGGCGTGGGTGCCTAGGCAGTCCCCTCCTACATATGACATCGTACATTACTAGTACTGCAAAAGTGATGAGAATAACTTGCATAAAAGTTAGGCTGTCCAGCATTGTACATAAATATACCTACCATTAGTGTAGATTATATATACACATACATACATATACATACACATACATACACATACACATATACACATACATACACATACACATATACACATGTTTTTGGGATGGGATGGGATGGGATGGGATGGAGGAAAAGAAGGAGGATGAGAGGGAGAGAGGGAGGAAGGAGGGAGAGAGGGAAGAGAGAGAATAAGGGTGAGAGGGAGGAAGGGTGGGAAGGTGAGAGGGAAGGAGGGAGGATAGGGAGGGAGGAGGGAGTGAGAAAAGTATTTATATGCAACAAATATATAAAATTGGCCTTTAAATTCGATGCACTCCCTTTATTTTCGGGTTTTTTTCTTCCCTTTTTTCTTTTTTCCTTTTTTTTGTTCTTCTGTTATCCAATTTCATTCTTGTTCATGATAGTCTTCTTTCTGTTCCTCTTCTTCCATTGCGTGATACACCCTCTGAATACAGAAATATACGGAAGGGAACTAAGTTATTACAGTAGTCCCAGCCTGCCGTGCCTACCCTTCCTCTACTACGGTATTTATTTCCACGTGAATATAAAGATGGAAATAAAGATGGAAGTTTTCTGATCATGATTGCGCACTACTAAATTTAAGAGGGCAATGGAGATAAAACGAAAGAGTAATAAAAAGAAAGACGAAAATCACGAGAGAAGAGAGAAGAGAGAGAGAGAGGAGAAAAAAGGGGGGGGGGGAGAGAAGAGGAGGAGGAGAGGGAGAGAGAGAGGGGGA
>JACEEZ010007160.1:0-2500 GCA_016584305.1 Chionoecetes opilio
GTGCCAGGGGGGGCGGAACGTATACCACACACACACACGACAACACCTTTCGTTTATATTATTAAAAATTTTTATATTTTATTATCATAGTTATTATTTATAGTTTTACTTTTTATGTTAGTTTTATTATTTTATGATTTTTTATTAAATGGTTAAAAAATTTTTTTCTTCCCTTCCTTTTTTCTTAGGTTTAAATTATGGAAAAAGAATAAAATTAAAACAAAAAATAATTGAAAAACGGGAAATTTACTTGTTTGGATGTCTCTCTCTTCTCCTCTTCTCCTCTTCTCCTCTTCTCTCTTCCCTTCTCTCTCTCTCCTCTCTCCCTCCTCCTCTCCCCCTTCTCTCTCTCTCTCTCTCTCTCTCTCTTTTTCCCCTTCCTGAAACCCCCTTTAAACATTCTCTCTCTCTCTCCCCTCTCTCTTTTCTCCCCTTTCCCCTCTCTCTCCCCCCCCTTTTCCTCTCTCTCTCTCTTCTCCTCTTTCTCTCTCTCTCTCTCTCTCTCCCCCCTCTCCCTCATAGAACGACCTTGTAGTTGTTTTTTTTGTTTTTTATTAAGATATGTTTTTTAAATGGGTTTATTATTCCCTCTCTCTCTCTCTCCCCCTTTCCCTTCTCTCCCCTCTCCCTCTCTTCCCCTCTCTCTCCCTCTCTCTCTCTCTCCCCTCTCTCTCTCTCCCCTCTCTCTCTCTCTCTCTCCCCCTCCCCTTTTTTCTTATATTGCAAATTTCCTTTTTTGCCAAACCCTTTCACTTTTATGGGGTAAGTTTTGTCAAATTTTTGGGGTTTTTTTAAGGAATTCTGGAATATCATGTCTTGTAAATTTGGGCTGAAATGGGGACTTTTAATCATTGTAACTGAAAACTACCCCAAAAATTCATTTTACAATGTTCAGCAGCATTTTTCAGTTACATGATTAGAAGTCCCTATTTCCGGCAATTCCAATGACATCTACTTCCAGATTTCCTTTAAAAAACCCCAAATTTAGAAAAAACTTACTCCTTAAAAAGTAAAGGTCTGGAAATAACGAACTTTTCAATATAAGAAAAATAGAGGAAGAAGAGAGGAAGAGAGAGAGGGGAGAGAGAAAGGGGAGAGAGAGAGAGAGAAGAGAGAGAGAGAGGAAAAATTTTCATTGCATACCCGGAAGTGAGAAAATGGAAAATAAAAAAAAAGCCGATAAATAACAGAGAGAGGGAGAGAGAAGGAGAGAAAAAGAGGAAGAAGAAGGAGAAGAGAGGAGAGAGGAGAAGAGAGAGAGAGGGGAGAGAGAAAAGAGAAGAAGAGAAAAAGAGAAAGGGGGGGGGTTTCGGGTTATAGGTCATTTTGTTTTTCCTAGCGCTATGTACGGTAAAAACCCCCCCCCCCCTCCCCCCCCTTCCCCCCCTCCCCCCCCCCCCCCTCCCTCCCCCCCCAAACCCCCCCCCCTTCACCCCCGACGTAAAAAATACCCCTTCCACACACACTTTTGACTACTCTCTCTCTTCTCCTTCCCCTTTCCCTCTCCCCCTCCTCTCTCTCTCTCCCCCCTCCCCCTCCTCTCATTCTCTCTCTCTCCCTTCCCTCTCTCCCCTTCTCTCTCTCTCTTCTCTTCTCTCTCCCCCCCTCCCCCCCTTCTTCTCTCCATTTCTCCCCCTTTTCTCCTTCCCCCCTCCCCCCCTCCTCCCCTCCTCCCTCCTCCTCCCCCCCCCCATTTTTTTTTTTCCCCCCCCCCTTCCCCCCCCCCCCCCCCCTTTTTCACCCTTCTCCCCCCCCCCCCCTTTTTCCTTATTTTCTTCCAACTAAAACCCCTCTCTCTCTCCTCTCCCTCTCTTCTCTCTCCCCCCTCTCTCTCCCTCTCCCCTTCTCTCTTCCCCTCTCTCCCCCCCTCTTCTCCTTTTCTCTCTCTCCCCCTCTCTCTCTCCCCTCGATTCCCCCCCTTTTTTTTCTTTTCCCTCCTTTTTTTACTTTTCCCTCCTTCCCTTCTCCTCCCCTCTCTCTCTCTCTCTCTCTCCCCCTCTCTCTCCTCCTCTCTCTCTCTCCCCCTCTCTCCTCTTCTCCCTCTCTCCTCTCTCCTCTCTCTCTCTCTCTCCTCCTTCCCCTCTCCTTCTTTTTTTTTTCTCCCTCTTCCTCCCCTCCTCCCCCTCCCCTCCTTTCCCCTCCTCTTCTTTTGTTTTTCGTCCCCCCCTCCTTTTTCCCCCCTTTTTTCCTTCTTCCCCTCCCTTCCCCCCCTTTCTTTTTCCCCCCTTTTTCCCCCTTTTTTTCCTTCCTTTCCTTTCTTCATTTTTCTTTTCCCTTCCTTGCTCCTTCCCTTCTTCCTTCCCCTTTCTTCTTCTTCTTTCATTTCCCTTCCTTTTCCCCCTTCTTTCCTCCCTCCTTGCTTCCTTCCTTCTTCTTTCTTTTCCTTTCTTTTTCCCCTATCCTTTTCCCCCCCTTTTTTTCTTTCCTTCTTCCTTCATGCATTCCTTTCATCTTTCAATTTCCCTGTCCTTGCCTTCTTTCCTACCCTCCTTCTTTCCTT
>JACEEZ010007160.1:5000-10000 GCA_016584305.1 Chionoecetes opilio
TAATTTTCTAAGCTCTTTTCTAATTTTCTAAGCGATTTTCTAATTTTCTAAGCTATTTTCTAATTTTCTAAGCGATTTTCTAATTTTCTAAGCTTTTTTCTTATTTCCTAAGCTATTTTTTTAATCTAAACTCTTTTCATCCCTTCAGATACTTTTTTTTTATTAGTTATTACTCCAAAATAAATCAATATTCAGGCCTTGTATTGCCATCTTATCTATGTACGTCCTACCTATCAGTATTATTATTATTATTACTAGCTATATATGTACAGCCTCTCTGATTAATTGTGTATTTCTTTATTGCATATTATCTTCAGGCTCATTTTTGTATTATTATTATTATTATTATTATTATTATTATTATTATATATGTACATTCTCATTGATATTAATTGCGTGTTTCCTTATTTCAGATTAACTTAAGGCTCATTTTGGTGAGCGGCAAGACGAAGGAGTTTTTGTTCAGCCCCAGCGAGTCTGCGGGGGACATTGCCCAGTTCGTGTTTGACAACTGGCCGCAGGGTGAGTCCATAGGGGTATTAACTATATTATATTAACCCTATAGACTCGTCCAGGTATTAGTTCACCTTATTTCTCATCCTTTAATCACTCTTTCGCTTCCTTTAATCACACTTTAGCTTCCTTTAATCACTCTTTAGCTTCCTTTAATCACTCTTTAGCTTCCTTTAATCACTCTTTAGCTTCCTTTAATCACTCTTTAGCTTCCTTTAATCACTCTTTCTCTCTTACTTTTTCCTCTTAGCTAAGGATATATATAACAACTCATTTCGTTTCTTTTCTCTTTTTACAGCTACTTTTCCATTTTAAGCAGGTTTATATAACTCATTTCGTCTTTGGTAATATTTCCTCTTCTTGCTCTTACTCCAATGAATTACTCCTACTCTTAATGAAAGATATTAGAAAAATGATGTAACATAATCGGTGAGTACTGGACACCGGGGGGGATAGGGCCTCTAACTCATTCTCTTACTCCTATCACTGTATCTCGCTTACTTTTTCCTCTCAGCTTGGGATATAACAACTCATTCAGTCTTTCATTTCCTTATTTCTCTTTATAGGGAACTAGCCGCAAAGCCGCCCTCCGGGCGGCCTTTTTGGCTAGCTCCTGCGGAGGGCTATTGGTGGGCCTTTGGCCCACCACCTGTGTTTGGTGGGCCAAAGGCCCACCAAAATAAAGGGGTAATATATGGGTGATATGGGTGATAAATGGGTAACTGGGGTAACCTGGGGAAGGTAACTGTGGTAACCCGGGAGTCACACTAGCCCTGTGTCCCGGGGTAACGGGTTCTCACCCACCACAGGCTCTAAGGGCTAATGCCACGGAGATGAGCACCGCAGGCCACGCGCAGCTTAGCGTATGCTACCCATCTTTACCTTACCTTTATCACTCTTTTACTCTCATCTATCACTCTTTTACTCTCTCCTATCACTCTTTTACTCTCCTATCACTCTTTTACTCTCTCCTATCACTCTTTTATATCTCCTTCACATCCTCTTAACACATTTTCTCTTGTACGCCCTCCCATCACACTCTCTCTCTTCTTCCTTTTCATAACCCACTTTTTATTTTCCTCTCTTCTTCTTATTGTTCCTCTATATCCTGTTCCACACTTTCACTTACTATGTCATCTTCTTTTCACTTCTTGACTCATATTCTTCCTTATTTTCTCTATCTATTTCCTCTATCACCTTTCCTCTTCCTTCTACTTTTCTTTCCTTTCCTTCATGTTATGTTTTTTTCTCTATTCTTTTTGTATATTCTCTCTTCTCTCTATGTTTTATCTCTTCCTATGTTTCTCTCGTATTCCTCAGTTTTCTCTATAATCTCTCGTGTTTATCTCTTCCTTATTTTTTCCTTTAGTCTCCCTTCATATCATTTGTCTTAAAAGCGTGGGTGGGGAGAAGCCTTGCCCTATACTATCCCTTCCTTGTACAGTTAAGTGAGGTAGCCTTCTTAATTAATATATAGATAGATATATATATAGATAGATAGATATACAAAGGAATACATAGGAAGAACAGATAACAGGAGATACTAATATAACTGAACTGAATATAAGACAATGCATCCTCCTCCTCCTCCTCCTCCTCCTCCTCCCCCCTCCTCCTCCTCCTCCTCCTATTCCTTCCCTCCTCCCTTCCTCTCTCCTCCTCCTCCTCCTCCTCCTCCTCCTCTTCCTCTCCTCCTCCTCCTCCCCTCCTCCTCCCTCCTCCTCCTCCTCCTCCTCCTCCTCCTTCCTCTTCCCCTTTCCTCTATCTCCTCCTCCTCCTCCTCCTCCTCCTCCTCCTCCTCCTCCTCCTCCTCTCCTCCTCCTCCTCCTCCTCCCTCCTCCTCCTCCTCCCTCCTCCTCCTCCTCCTCCTCCCTCCTCCTCCTCTCCTCCTCCTCCTCCTCCTCCTCCTCCTCCTCCTCCTCCTCCTCTGGTATCTGTTCTTCCTATGTATTCCTCCCTCCTCCTCCTCTTCTGGTATCTGTTCTTTCTATGTATTCCTCCCTCCCCCTCTTCCTCCTTCTCCTCTTCCTCCTACTCTTCCTCTTCCTCCTTCGCTGCAGTGACCTTGGTGTTGCATAAGAAAGAGGCAAGAGGGCAAAGGTCATAGGATGTGTGGGTGTTGCTCCTATGACGTCATACTTTGTCTGATTAAAGACTTAAATATACAAACTCATTAAGATTGTAGTATCCTGGTTTTATTTATTTATAGTATATTCATTTATCTACTTATTTCATTTTCATTTCTTTATTTTGTCAGCTAAATTAACCCTTTCACGCCCAGATCTTTCCTTTGCTATATAAAATTATCTCTTGTTAGCCATAAAACCACGAAAAGTAACTAAATAAACCAAATTAGCTACCGTACATAACAGTGAAGTCGCCACCTGCAGTCATGTCGCCAGGCGCCATATATTACGAATTATAGCATTACTACTGATTTTTATGTACCACTGAAGATGATACACAGTAGTTTATATCATGACTGTATAATCTACCCTGTTTCAGCGTTCTTTTATGCTTTGTAGCTGCAAGTATAGACGGTTTCAAGTTTCACTACGCGGGTTTTTTTCGGGTGACGACGACGGCGGTACGACACTCAGTAAATAAACACTAGATGGCGACTCTACTGTTGGTAAGCCACTTTGTAGATATTTTTGTAATTTGTTCATTTATAGCCATACTATGACACAGATGAAGACACAAAATGACACAGACTCTCCAGATAGCCCCTTCTAACTGTCCTGAAATTATGGATGTAGAAATGTAACTATTAACGCCACCACACGTCTGTAAACAAAACAAAAGTTGTCCTGGCGACTTTACTGTTATCTACGGTAATGAACAAGGATACTAAACAGGTCATATCTATAAAAACATTGCTTACATTAATTAAAATCATCTAATGGTGCCCAAATTACAATGGAAATTATATTCTGGGCCTCAAGGGGTTAAAATTAAAATTGAGTCTACAGGTTAATTAAGATTGTAGTGTTAGTGTCCTGGTGTTATTTATTTATATCTATTCATTTATCTACTTTTTTTGTGTGTTGTGTGTGTGTTTGTGTGTGTGTGTTTGTGTTTGTGTGTGTGTGTGTTTGTGTTG
This sequence comes from Chionoecetes opilio, assembly GCA_016584305.1. Classification (NCBI taxonomy): domain Eukaryota; kingdom Metazoa; phylum Arthropoda; class Malacostraca; order Decapoda; family Majidae; genus Chionoecetes; species Chionoecetes opilio. Next base: position 8,617 of record JACEEZ010007160.1, read on the forward strand.
ATGGGGAGAATCACATAATTTTCTTTCTTTTCATGCATAATATTTTTCTCCCTAAGCCTATAAATTAACACAACAAAATATAATGCACAGTGTAGAACTATAATACCTACAGTAAAACCATAACAGTAAAATATAGAAAAAAAAAAAAAAAAAAATAACCAGTAAAAAAATAAATAAACAGTAAACAAACATACAGTAAAAACATAAAAACAGTAACACAAAAACAGTAAAAACATAAATAACAGTAACACATAAATACGAAAAAAAAAAAAAAAAAAAAAAAAAAAAAAAAAAAAAAAAAAAAAAAAAAATAACAGTAACACAGAAAAAAATAACAGTAACACATAATACATCAGTAAAAACATAATATAACAGTAACACATAATACATACAGTAAAAACATAATAACAGTAACACATAATACATACAGTAAAAACAAAATAACAGTAACACATAATACATACAGTTAAAAACATATATAACGTAACACATAATACATACAGTAAAAACATAAATAACCATAAACATAATAACATACAGTAAAAATAACAGTAAAAAATATAACAGTAACACATAATACATACAGTAAAACAAATATAACAGTAACACATAATACATACAGTAAAAAACATATATAACAGTAACACATAATACATACAGTAAAAACATAATATAACAGTAACACATAATACATACAGTAAAAACAATATAACAGTAACACATAATACATACAGTAAAAACATAATATAACAGTAACACATAATACATACAGTAAAAACATAACATAACAGTAACACATAATACATGCAGTAAAAACAGAATATAACTAACACATAATACATACAGTAAAAACATAATATAACAGTAACACATAATACATGCAGTAAAAACAGAATATAACAGTAACACATAATACATACAGTAAAAACATCATATAACAGTAACACATAATACATACAGTAAAAACATAATATAACAGTAACACATAATACATGCAGTAAAAACAGAATATAACAGTAACACATAATACATACAGTAAAAACATAATATAACAGTAACACATAATACATACAGTAAAAACATAATATAACAGTAACACATAATACATACAGTAAAAACATCATATAACAGTAACACATAATACATGCAGTAAAAAAACAGTAATATATAACATAACACATAATACATCAGTAAAAACAATATAACAGTAACAATAATACATACAGTAAAAACATAATATAACAGTAACACATAATACATACAGTAAAAACATAATATAACAGTAACACATAATACATACAGTAAAAACATAATATAACAGTAACACATAATACATACAGTAAAAACATAACATAACAGTAACACATAATACATACAGTAAAAA
>JACEEZ010007160.1:17500-77500 GCA_016584305.1 Chionoecetes opilio
ATTTTCAGTATTAGTAATATTACTATTAATTCCTATTTGAGCCACCCATGCGATTGTCAAAGTACTTATAAAAACCTAGGAATACTATAGCAATCCTGTGGGACTTCTAATGCCCTCCCATGACTCCTGTAGGATGCCTGAAGGAGCAAAGAGGCCCGTGAAGGACTCTGAAGGATTGTATACAAAGCGAAGGATACTTTAAAAAAATGGTTCTTCCTCCCATTTCCTCTCCTCCCTTTCTTCTCCTTCTTCCTCTCCCTTCCCTCCTTCCCCTCCCCCCTTCCTCCTCCTCTCCCCTTCTTCCTCCTCCCCCTCCCGCCTTCTTCCTCCGCCTATTGTATTTATACAATAATTATAAATTATCATATATCAGATCACGCTAGGCAGCCGCGGCACGCACCGCATGGGAGAGGTCGGACTCCCACTAGTAAGGCTAAGAATAATTCAAACTTGCTCCAATTATGGAAAGTTATTGAAAAATTTGAACTGGCCTGAAACAGGTTGAATTATCCGAAGTTTGAATTATACGGGTTTGATTTAGAGAGTGTTTACTGTAATGGCAAATTGAAATATGGCTGTTGTTATTTTCACTATTACTTACCTGTGTGTTATTTATTACTGGATGAAGAACACTGGAGATAGTGGAGATAGGAGATAGATACTGGAGATAGTGGAAGTTAATTATTCTAGACTTTTTATACCTGATCAAATATTTATAAGCTTTTTTTTCCCATAGATTAGAAACTTGAAATATTCTATTGAAATTTTGGTCATTCAATGGAAAAAGTAATAGGTTTTTAGTAACATATCAGTTCAAAATATATTCAGTTCAAAACATTCAGTTCAAAACATTCAGTTCAAAACATTCAGTTCAAAACATTCAGTTCAAAACATTCAGTTCAAAACATTCAGTTCAAAACATTCAGTTCAAAACATATTCAGTTCAAAACATTCAGTTCAAAACATATTCAGTTCAAAACATATTCAGTTCAAAACATATTCTTCTATCAAGGCAATGTGTTCAGTTTCCTTGTGACATTGTATAGGCAGTAATCTCCCTTCTGACGGTGTTCTCGCCCCCAGACCAGCGACACAAGAGATATTATTATAATTATTACAAGAGATGGTTTACTGTATCATCTTTTATTTCCTTCATTACTTATGTTCATTTACTCCCGTTTGCATAGTATTAGTATTATTGTTATAATTTTTTTCTTTCTTTCTGTATGCCTCCATCGTAAAAATGAAATTATTATTATTATTATTATTTATTATTCTCTCGCCCTCAGACCAGCGACAGAAGAGCAAGGGCGGCTCCTCCAGCTGCTGCTCTGCCTCCTGCGCCATCCTCTAGTGGCCTGCGCTGCCCACCACCACCACCACACACCTGCGACCATCCACTGCCTGCCACACACCACCATCACCCCATCACAGGACAACACAACATCAAGTATTAACATAGAAGAAACCATCACGTCCCCTAAACAAACCTACTGAATCAAGATGTAAACAGTGGTGATGCAAGGTACCTGTGCATTGGAACACCACGAGCATCACAATACAGTGTTCTATGCCCCAGAACACCACGGCTACAGTGCCACGAGAGGTAGACACTTAAGATCATAAAAAAATAAGAAGCTACAAGAGGCAGTTAGACCTACACATGGTAGTTCCTGTGTTGTGTTCTTATGGCAGACATCTTACGAGTGTCAGTGTGAGTGATCGTAACTATGTCAGTGTATAGCTTGAAGGTAAATAGAGCTATGTACCAATGAACAAAGCACTGAGTCAGTTGGTCAAGGGGCCATTGTACCATTGAACAAAGTGTCGTACAGGTGAATGAGTTGGTCAAGGGGTCGTACCAGATATGTCAGTGTACAGTTTGCAGTTCAATAGAGCAGTGTACCAATGAACAAGGCACTGAATAAGGTGGTCAAGGGGCCATTATGCCATTGAACAAAGTACGGTACAGGTGAATAGGTTGGGTAAAGAGTTTGTACCAGTGTTAGGAGTTTCGTGCGTTGGCGAGAATTGACTCTTGATGGTACGAGACACTGGTTCCCTTGGTTGTGGTGGTGGTGATGGCGGTGGTGATGAGGTGATGAGGTGGTGAGGTGGTGCTTGGCCTGCTCGTGGCTTGACCTGACCCTTGACCCTCCCCTCCAAGACTGCCATTGAGCCCCAGATACTAATGATCGTTGTCTCGCTTGCATCTCGGTATCCTCTCATCTCTCGAGGTCACAAAATATTGAAGAATACTTTATTGTTATTACTCTTATGCTTATTAAAAAAAAATATATGAATACCCTGTACGTATGTCTGTGTGTGTGTTGACGACGTTAAGATTACCAGTGAGAACGGATTAGAGTGAAGAGACTGTCAAATTTCTGATGGAGAAAGACTGGGAACTGTTGAGGAGAGACTGTGATGGACTTCTTCCCCTCTGCAAGCCCTCTGCCTCTCCAGGAGTCTTTGTAAAGGGCCAAGGCTCTCTCTGTAGAAAGGGCAAGGCTCTGTAGAAAGGGCAAGGCTCTCTCTGTAGAAAGGGCAAGGCTCTGTAGAAAGGGCAACGCTATCTCTGTAGAAAGGGCAAGGCTCTCTCTGTAGAAAGGGCAAGGCTCTCGCTAGTAAGGGCAAGGCTCTGTAGTAAGGGCAAGGCTCTGTAGAAAGGGCAAGGCTCTCGCTAGTAAGGGCAAGGCTCTCACTAGTAAGGGCAAGGCTCTCGCTAGTAAGGGCAAGGCTCTGTAGTAAGGGCAAGGGCAAGGCAGACTCTGTGCATCATAGAGCGGCAGAGAGGGCAAGATTCAGAGCTTTCATCCAGTGACTCAGCACACTATGGTTTGTTTTAGACAGCACTGGTAGAGTTTTAACACTTGTACATATATAAATAAATATATGTATATGATAAGCAAATGAGAAAAAAAGAATTATGTGATATAAATGATAAAGTGTAGGTCTCATATAACTGTCTCATCTGTCCAGAGCAATGTTTCAAGGTGGTTGTCATCTCCTACCCCAGTGTTGCTTTGTTTGTTTCTTGCCATACCACTAGCTCAGGTGCTCCCCCCACCCCCTCCCCCCTCCCCAGAAGCCCGGACCCCCCCTCCCCCGCGCCGCACCTCAGGGGGGCGCGCGAGGAGAGTCGGGGCCCAGATATGTAAAACGGTAAAACTAACACAACATTAACGACTACAGATAAAAATATAATATAAAAGCTGGTCATGTCTAAAGACCTTGGCATTGACTTTCAACTTAACGGTTCTTCCATTGCATTCACCTACAATCCAGCAACCACGTCATGGATTCTCAAGACTTACTACTCAACGTATATGAATTGTTTCCATGAGCCCTTCACTTGCTTCCCCCCCTGGCAGCGGGGGTGAGGGTGGGGAGAGGGACCCCTAGTGGCCACAACTATGCCATGTGGTGCTTCATCAGCTTGCCCTGTATGCGTCCAAGCCACCTGATACCTGACCCCTCCAGCCGCCCGGTGCACGGCGCGGCAAAACTGTTTCTTGGATCATGTTCATCACACATTCAGCATCGCGCACCAAGCCTCACTGTGGCCACGCCCTCACCGCTGCCCCGGGCTGTCGGGGCCACACGGACCGCCGGCACGGCCCCGGCCTGGCCCACCACGGGCCGGGCCACCTCAGCCACAGGGGAGGTGCCCCCAGGGAGGCCCGGACACGGGTCCCCCGCCCGGTGAGGCCCGGGGCTCCGAGGTGATGAGGAGCAAGTGGTGACAGTTGAAGCATTACTGTAGATCTGAACAGCCATTCATATACATAGTTAATAACGACAAGAAATTGATTATAAAATCATTATAACTTTACATTAAAGCAAGTCTGGTATACACATTACCTTCATCATCTCATTGACACGTGTGAAGAAAGTGAATGTTTGCATGTTCCTCTTTCTCATTATATATATATATATATATATATATATATATATATATATATATATATATATATATATATATATATATATATATATATTATATATATATATATATGATAGGAATGTGTGGTGTGGTGTGGTGGTGGTGAGTGTGATGCCGTTGTGGTGGTGTGGTGACCCTCCTCAGTGTGGTGACAAGAGTAACCACCGAGTGTTCCTGCACCAGGCAGCCAGGCCGGCAGTCGGCAGTGGTGGGGGTGTGTGGCTGTGTCCCCACCACTGCTGCCACACTCACCACACTCACCACCTGACTCACCTCACACCCAAGTCACTTTTGATCATCTGACAGTTATCAAAAATGAGTCGTGTTGAGTCACCGTCGCTGACACTGTTGTTGTAGTGGCCGAGGGTCGGTGGTGACTCTGGCTCCGCGCTGCCACCGAGGGGAGGCTCAAAGGGTAAGCAGTAATGTTACATAGATTTTTTTTTTATCATATATATATACATATATATAATATACATAAATGTACCTCACTTGTATGTGTCTTGTTCTTGATTTTGTTTGTTAACCATTTATTTTTAATGATTCACCCCACAAATCATCCTATGTTAAGAACAAAACTATCAACTTTATCATTAGCGTTAAGTTATAGGTGTAGCTTGTGAGGAGTGGCGGTGTGTGTGGGTGTGCGGGGCAGTGCCTTCCTGCCCCGGGCCGGTCCTATGTCAGGGGCGGGGGGGCCTGTCGTGCCCGCCTGTCACGGCACGTCGCTGCTGCCGCCGCCGCACTCCTGGGCTCAGGTTGGACTTGGACATGATTATTTTTCTTTATTTTCTTCGTCTTATTTTTTTCTCCAAGGGCTTAGAATTACTTATGACTCCTTTAACTCATATTAGCTATTTATATTGTGCAATTGAAATGTAATAGATCCTTATTATCCTAGTTGATTAACTAGAAACACTATACTTATATATTGTGATAAGGGAGATACAGTGAATTTGGACTCTTAAAGATATATACTGTTTCAGAAATTAACATATCAAGGTTTAAATTTTTATTGTTCAGCTAAAATGAGAGGTCTCTAAGTTTTCCTTCCTTACAGTTGCTCAGGAAAGGTTTCACATTTGATCACAAGTACAGTGAGTGCAAGCAAGGGATTGCATTGACAGAGACTGGACACAACTCTTGGTGACGGAAAGCACATTCAAACCCGGGAACACGCTTTTGTAATGCCGGGATATTTCTGATTCTTCTGTTGCAACACTAGTCACCCCCTTCCCCCCCCCCCCACCACACATTGGTCAAGCTCTATCTTGGGCTACTTTCTTTATTTGTTGCTCCTTTATCTTGGGCTACTTTCTTTATTTTTTTATCTTTGGCTACTTTCTTTATTTTTTGTTCCTTTATCTTGGGCTACTGTCTTTATTTTTTTATCTTGGGCTACCCTCTTTATTTTGATCTTGGGCTACTTTCTTTATTTTTTGCTCCTTTCTTTATTTTTTATCTTGGGCCACTTTCTTTATTTTTTATCTTGGGCTACCCTCTTTATTTTTATCTTGGGCTGCTTTCTTTATTTTTTTATCTTAGGCTACTTTCTTTATTTTTTATCTTGGGCTACTTTCTTTATTTTTATCTTGGGCTACTTTCTTTATTTTTTATCTTGGGCTGCTTTCTTTATTTTTTTATCTTAGGCTACTTTCTTTATTTTTTGCTCTTTTATCTTGGGCTACTTTTTTTATCTTTTTTATCTTGGGCTACTTTTTTCCCCTTTTCTTGGGCTACTTTTTTTCTTTTCTTTTTCTTGGGCTACCTTCTATATTTTTTGCTCCTTTACCTTCATCTTGGGCTACTTTCTATATTTTTGCTCCATAATCTTGGGCTATGCCAAAGACTACTCTATACTGGACTTGCTACTCGTGCCCCGCGCCAACCCGCCCATGACCAGTGGAGGCCAGTTTTGCGATTCCTGCCATTTTAAAACATCACCCCCATTTCCCTTCCTAAGGTTTATCAGTATATATGATATACCGTTATCTTCGTAAATGTTTGTTCAATAATATTATCAAATAAAAAGCAGTAAAATACACTAAAGAAATGCCATTATGAGAGAGTGAAGAAATATGCATCACCTCAATATTTACTTAAACTCTTCGCCATTTAATATTTTGCGAGAAAACATTTTAGATGAAACATATCAATAGAAGCAGATTTTCATTAGCTTTCCATTGATATATTTCGTTTTCTGATAAATGAATTAAAACCATGCATAAATTAGCGTTAACTAAAAAAATAACATCATCAATCGGATCTGCAATTAAAAAAGTGTTCCATGAATACAGTGGACTAGAGTAGTCTTTGGCCATGCACACAGCTTTAACGTACAGACATAAGACTACATCTTTATCTTGGGCTACTTTCTATATTTTTGGTTCCATTCTTTAATTTTTGCGCCTTTATCTTGGGCTACTTCTTTAATTTTTGCTCCTTTATCTTGGGCTACTTTCTTTATTTTTCGCTCCTTTATCTTTATCTTGGGCTACTTTCTTTATTTTTTGCTCCTTTATCTTGGGCTACTTTCTTATTTTTTGCTCCTTTATGTAGGGCTACTTTCTTTTAATTTTTGCTCCTTTATCTTGGCTACTTTCTTTAATTTTTGCTCCTTTATCTTGGGCTACTTTCTTTAATTTTTATCCTTTATCTTGGGCTACTTTTATTTTTTGGTCCTTTATCTTGGGCTACTTTCTTTAATTTTTGCTCCTTTATCTTGGGCTACTTTCTTTAATTTTTATCCTTTATCTTGGGCTACTTTTATTTTTTGGTCCTTTATCTTGGGCTACTTTCTTTAATTTTTGCTCCTTTATCTTGGGCTACTATCTTTAATTTTTGGTCCTTTATCTTTGGCTACTTTTATTTTTTGCTCCTTTATCTTGGGCTACTTTCTTTATTTTTGCTCCTTTATCTTGGGCTACTATCTTTAATTTTTGGTCCTTTATCTTTGGCTACTTTTATTTTTTGGTCCTTTATCTTGGGCTACTTTCTTTAATTTTTGCTCCTTTATCTTGGGCTACTTTCTTTATTGTTTACCCCTTTATCTTGGGCTACTTTTTTATTTTTTGCTCCTTTATCTTTATCTTGGGCTACTTTATCTTATCTATCCTACTGCTCTGACTCATCATTGAAATTTGATCTTTTTAATATTTCCGTGATGACAGATTTTCTAAGATTTTTACCCATTTGAAAGCTGAACCAGATGACCATTTTTTTGACCGTCCCCTTCGTCCATTATTCCGTTTATTATTTTTCACATATAGTGCATCGTCTCCGGCACATGGAAGCATTTAATTACTGATGTTACTGATGTATTCTACTGTTTTCTGATTTTCTGTATAATCCTGCTTTATATCTTGATCTTTAAGCAAAAATATCAAACACGAGTGCTGTCACGAATATTTGTCACGATTTTTTTTTTTTTATCGTCACATCAAAAAAATTTCATGACTTTTACTGTCTTTTATCTCTTTCTAGAATTGTTAATATCTTGATTTTGAGTTTCCTTCTATAGGTTTGGAGCACATGACTTTTTTTATTGGCTTGTGTTAATAATGGTTGCAATATTATCTCTTGGTTCTCATTTGTACATATTATGTTTTGTGAGACATTTTGTTATGGCTGCTGGTTTTGCCATGCACATCATGTACTATTTAGTCTGAGTAGCACACACACACACACACACACACCATTCTACAATCTCTTACCGTCTCCTTTATAGGGACTTTTATTGTTTTTTTTGCCCTAGTCCAGTTCTTTGAGATGTAAACACACACACACACACACACACAGCCTCACAATACTCACTCATCACCAGGAAAGCAACGAAGACAAACAAAAACAAAGTATGTGAACCGTTGAATTGCTTGTCACCCCATGAGGCAAACACACAGTGAAGTCGCTCGGCTATTTGTGGTTCGTAGCGTTTATTCCGACCCCCAAAACAACCTTCCGGCGCTTAGGCTCGCGACACCATTACGTCTCATCATCAATTATCCCTTCTTGATATATACATTTCATCTGTGCACTCAATTGTTGTTTCTATTTGACAGTGTAGAGTGTGTATAGTAGTGTGGCTTTATTAGTTTCCGAGGCAGGGAGTCGAGTGCCCTGTTATGGAGTGTTTGAGGGGAGTGGAGTGGGTATAGGAGTGGCATCCCTTCCCCTGGTCAATGCTAAGGCCAGGGGCGCCATGGGAACCTACTTGTGGTCCCTGGCTCACCCCCCAACCCCTGCTCCAGCCTCCTAACCCATCCGTGAAATTGTGTTTTGACCATGCTTGGTGAGGTGATGCATGGCAGTGGCCGCAGAAATCCTTCAATCACAACAGCTTGCCCACCAGTGCATGTGTGGCCGCAGCATCGGGCCGGGGCAGAGCCGTAGATAGGGAGAGTTTGGCCATACTCAGACTAAACAACGTCATATTGCCTCTATGCTCCATTGCTTCCAGTTCTGTATATTGTAATGAAGAACTTACAAATAATGACAAAAGTATCATTAGCATCTTAAATGACCATCTTATGAAGGCCAAAGTGAACAGACGCTGTGGCAGTGCAGGATGAGAGGCAGTGGAGGGAGTCTGTGAGCGCGGGCATGGAGGCAAGATGGCGTCGTGTGGCCAAACTCTCCCTATCTATGGCTCTGAGCCGAGGGTGTTGGGCGGCGGCACCCTGGCCCGCCCCGCCCCACTGTGTGTTAGTGATGTTTACATGTGTACAGCCACACTATTATGGATCATAAATGGATGATACATATATATTATATAGTCATGGAGTAAGATTCACATATATTAACTCATGATCATAGCCATCAGTTTATCACATCCAGTGAGTGCTAAAGGTCTAACTTCTAGGTCAAGTAATTTATATTTGAGTTACAACTCTCCCTTGCACTTGGAACTCAAAATATTTTTTATGGAGTTGTAGCTGTCCACCCTTCCATTCCTGTTTGGTTTCTGTATCTTGAAATGTACTTCCTGGAATCAATGGATGCATAGTAATGCAGTAACATACTTCCCTGTATTATATTGTGAATATTTAAATAAAGGACTACTGTCCTAATTACTAATGCATTTTTATTTTTATTTCAGCACACAGAAAAATAAGTTTTATAGTTCACGTCCATCAGAAAATAGGAATGTGTATATACTCTCTGTAGCGTCAAGGTGCAGTAACAGGCAAAGGATGGTGTTGTGGCAGCACACACACAGGCTGATTAATACCCCTAACCCCTTCACGCCCACAACTTTCCTTTGCTATATAAAATAGTCTGTTAGCCATAAAATTACGAAAAGTTACTAAATATACCAAATTAACTAGTGGACAAGAATACTGAACAGGTCATAGCTATAAAAACATTGCTTATGTTCACTAAAAATTGTTTTAATGGTGACCAGATTACAATGGAGATTACGTTCTGGGCCTCAAGGGGTTAAGTATGACCAGAAATATCAAAGCTTTGTTTACTAACACATAAATTATGCTTTCCCCTGGAAGCCTCAACTCGCCATCAGATCATCACCCTAGCAGTACTGATGGAGCCTCACACACACACACACGTAGGTACATCAATGTAATATAACCCTGCACGGAGCTGCTCGTGAGATGTGGATTAATAGTAATGGTTTTGTTCGCCCAGGGTCACACAAACCCAAGGTACACAAGTAACTGAATGCAAGGCTTGACTTGCCTGCTAATGTAACATAAAGGTCAAGGTACAAGTTATTGGATAGCACAGATGCATAGGTGAGGGACAATTACTCGTCTTGAAAGTAGGCTAAATGGAAAAATAATATTCCTGACTCGGGCATCAACAGCAATTCACATGTGTAACTGTGGAGAAAGTCTTCAGATCATAACAGTCTGTGCCAACTGCATGTACATAAAACTCACACAACAAACATTGAGGCAAATCCAAGACTGCCGTTGAGACAGCTTTACAATTCCCTGTCCTCGGGGAACAAACTTCTTCAGGAACTTAGCTTTGCCATAGTGCCGTATGACCTCTGATGTCTGGCACATTTCCCCTTTTTTAGCATTAATTCAATTCAGGAACATAAAAGAGTACAGCAAGACGGAGGTAGTAAGAACTGATGAAACAACGGGTCATCCACACACATGAAATCCTACATCCATAGACTCAACGACTAAAATAATTTCCTCCCAAGATGCCTTTGAACGCTGGTCAGGCTTGTGCTTCAAAACGTCCGACACAAAATATGTTCTTGGAAGTATAGTAAACAAATCAACATCAATATTATGCACTTAATACCTGCTACACAGTCATGGTCAAGTCTCAGATGTAATGCCATAAGGAAGTATATTGTGTAGGAGTGGCATCCCTTCCCCTGGTAAATGCAAAGGGCAGGGGGCCATGGGAACCTACTCAGGACAATGTAATGCCGTAAAGAAGTAACTGTAGGTAAATTATGCACAGGAAGAGAGACTGTTTGAGGTAGGAGAACCAGAGGGGAAGACAGGACACATCAGGAAGTAGGAGAACCAGACAGGAGGATATAGCATAGGAGAAGAGAGAGAGAGGAGGACATAGCATAGGAGAAGAGAGAGAGAGGAGGACATAGCATAGGAGAAGAGAGAGAGAGGACATAGCATAGGAGAACAAGAGAGGGGACATAACTTATAAGAAGAGAGAACAGAACAGGAGAACCACAGAGGACATAGCATAGGAGAATCAGAGAGGACATAACATAGGAGAATCAGAGAGGAGGACATAACATAGGAGAAGAAGAGAGGACATAGCATAGGAGAACTAGAGAGAGGAGGACATAACATAGGAGAAGAAGAGAGGAGGACATAACATAGGAGAAGAAGAGAGGACATAACATAGGAGAAGAAGAGAGGACATAACATAGGAGAAGAAGAGAGGGACATAACATAGGAGAAGAAGAGAGGACATAGCATAGGAGAACATAACATAGGAGAAGCACAGAGAGGACATGTCATAGGAGCTGGCACATTCCCCTTTTTTTGGCATTAAAATGAATCAATATCATAGGAGAACCAGAGAGGGAGAGAGAGACTAAGCATAGGAGAACCACAGAGAGAGAAGACAGGACACATCAGGACAGTAAAGGAGGAGAGGACAGTGCAACATGGGTATCCAAGACCACATTCCCTTCCCTATCCTTGATCCGGATCCTCCCAGAGCTGTACCGCGTCTCCGCCCTTCCGTCAGCATGCAGGATCTTCACCGTTCCGTTCGGGTACTCCCTCCGCTTCTCGTCGCCCCGGTGAACCTCCCTCTGTCCGCTGGGGAACTCAAACACCTGGCTGCCATCTGGGTTAGTCCGCACGATTGACCCGTCTTTGGTAGTGCAGATCTCCGTCCCGTCAATCATCGTCGTCTTCTTGGAGCCGTTAGGGAAGGATATTTCGGAGGAGCCGTCTGGGTGGCGCGTTTCCTGCTGTCCGTTAGGGAAGACGAGCTCCTCCCTGCCGTCAGTATACGTAGTGTGGCTGGTTTGATCGCTGCCGTACACATAAACAGTCCGATCTCCTCGTGTCTCCTTCCTGTCGCCGTTATAGAAGCTGATGGTTACGTCACCGCTCGGATAGATTTCCTTTCTATTCCCATTAGCAAAGATCATCTCACGTATACCGTCCTCTCTCACCCTCTCTGTGCACTCCAGCCCAGCCTCCTCGGTGCAACCTAAGCCAGTCAACAGAGGTAATGGGGCTTTGGGCTTTACTGGATCTATAGGAGGATCATCAGGAACCTCTACTGTAACGGGCGCCTCCTTGACAATAGGTCCTGATGCCTGAGCGGATTCGGGTAGAGTGTCGCTTCCTTGGTTAGCCGACGTATCCTTGTCGTTCTCTGTGGCTCCCAAGTTGACGTTGTTGTTTGCTAAGTCCTGTTTGGTCTTGGTGGCAATGCTCTGTGTCTCCTTCACAACAACCGGCTGGGGTTTTGTCATCCTCTCTAGTGTCTTGACAACCCCATCGACGGACCTGCCTCTGGTGCCCCATTTAGGTCTTCCTCGAGTGGGGTTTAAGGGCTGAGTGGCTGGTCTGACCCTTCCACCTACCCTGCCTTGATCCACTTTGAGGCGAAGGTCCTGATTCTCCTTCTCAAGACCCGACAGCAAATGATTTCTTTCCTTTAATTTCTTGTTCTCGTTTTCTAAAGCCTTGATTCTGTCATTTAGTTTTTTGGTGGTGAATTGAGTCAGTGATTCTTTCCTCTCGGCCTCTTCGCGTAACTCCCGGATTTGTTCTCGGAGACGTACCATCTCCATTGTGTTCTCCGGAGGCTGTGTCTCCGGGACGGCCCTCTGAAACACCTGCTGCCTCTCCCTCCACAAGGCATTCCGCTCACGGTCCACATGCTCCTGAAACTTCCGCCTCTCCGCCACCGCCTCCGCATCCAATCTACGTTTTTCCTCCTCTACCTTTTGTCGTTCCTCTTCAGTTTCTCGTTGGAGTTTCCGCAGCTTTGTGTTCTCCTTCTTGAATACCTCCGTCTCCTTTTCCAGCTCGGCGACCTTGGCGAGAAGCAGTGTCTTGTGTACCTCAAGCTCCTGACTGGCATCTGCGTCCGCGTCAACCTGAGCTGTACTTGCCACCTGTCTCCTTTCCTTCTCCTGTGGCTTGTTATGAGGCTGTTGCTGGACGTTCTTCATGGTTTCTTTGGGACAACTTTAGGTGCAGGCTGCCTCTTAGCATCTCTCTCCTTACCAAATATGGACCAGATGTAGTTAGAGGCAGACTGTGTAGGGCGGGGAGGAGGCGGCGAGAATGTCAACACAACAGGCTCTCTCTCTTGTGGTCCTCCTGCTCCGTGAGGGTGACTTCACTGCATAAGGAACTGTCATCATCATCACCTGGACTGGCTGGTTCAGTGTGTCGCTGCCTCTGAGGAACACCGAAACCCGGAGTTGTGTGAGCGCCTCCAGGTCCGAGGTGGTGATCAGGTCGCTGTCGAGGGAAGTGGCATCAGTCAGTGTCTCATCCTCAGTGTCCGAGAGCTCATACTCCATCACCTGTACCCCTTCGTTATTAAAGTGTACGTGATGGGGTCTGGCCTGGGGTGGGAAGGCTGGCTGGGGTGGGAGATGGGGTGCTGGGGTGCTGGTGTGGTGCTGGGCGTCAGATAGGTACTGGCTGCTGTACGCGCCAAGGAAGGACTGGATGTCGGACTCTGTGATAGTGCTGATGCTATGTCCTTCCAGCCTGACGATGGACTTCAGCTGCGCCAGGACCTCCCTCACATCCACCTGCTGTTGGTGTGAAGACAGGTAATTTCCGAGAGGCAAGACTCTGTTGATTAAGTCTCCAACGAGGGTATGCGATTCAGCACCAAGATGTCTAGATTGCACACCTAAGGACCCGGGAACTGGTGTCTCCTCTAGTGTGAAGGGAGGTGGAGTGCGCAGAGGGGTGGAGGAGACCGACTGCTGGCCTTGCCTTAGAAGACGCCAGACTGTGGAGGAGTTTGAGGAGAAGCTTGAGTCATCCGCTAACTCCTCCAGCTTCTCAAAGGCCGACAGCTCCTCTTCCTCTTTGTGTCTATGCTTCAGGTCTGGTGGAGGGGGTGGAGGACGCAATGGGGGACTGGTGAGGCCTCGGTGGTGGATGGTGGATGGTGAGTGGATGCCGGCACTGGTGGAGCTCTGTACCGCCCTGATCCACGTACCGGCTGATCCACATAAGTAGGTGTCCTCTGTGGCGTATCCTGAAGCTTAAGGGTATGCATAGGTAACCTGAACTGGCTTTTAGGAGATACAGCAACTAGGGGTGATGCTGTGAGGGGTGCAGCAATATTCCCCTGTACAGCAGCATGAGGAGGGCAGCTGGATTCAGACTCAGCTGCCTCTGTTCTTGACTTCTTTAATCTCATAGGCCTCATACCAAACCTACTCGTGCCCTTCCCCTTCTTCAGGAATTTGTGTCTGGGTCTTGGCGTCTCCTCCACTCCCTCACCGCCATCCTCGCCTCCTGGCTAATGGCACTGAAAAAGGACTTGACAGGCATACATTTCTTCACAGCTTGGGTTGACTGAGTTCCTTGGGTTGACTGTGTTCCTTGGGTTGACTGAGTTCCTTTTCCTTGGGTTGACTGAGTGCCTTGGGTTGACTGAGTTCCTTTTCCTTGGGTTGACTGAGTTCCTTGGGTTGACTGAGTTCCTTTTCCTTGGGTTGACTGAGTTCCTTGGGTTGACTGAGTTCCTTGGGTTGACTGAGTGCCTTGGGTTGACTGAGTTCCTTTTCCTTGGGTTGACAGAGTTCCCTTACTGAGACACTCTTTACCTGGTGGAGACTTATACTTCTCAGATCTGTACGGCTTTTGCTTTCCTAACCCAAATAAGTCCTCCATACTCTCATCCATGAAGTCATTGGGGTCCTGAGGCGAGAGGGTGGAGGGGTAGGAGTCCTGTGTCCTCTCTTGAGTCTCGGCAGCGTAATGCACCTCCCTCGCGCCGCTCTCATCCCCTTCCTCCGTGTCATGATGTGGAACTGATGTGTCATAAGAATCGTAACCCATGGACGGCTCTGTTGATGTGACGGGAGATACTTGCCACTCATCGCTCTCACGGGCTGGCATATGACGATTTGTTTGCCTATCATCACTCTCACGGGATGGTATATGACGATTTGTTTGCCTATCATCACTCTCACGGGATGGTATATGACGGTTTGTTTGCCACTCGTCACTCTCCTGGGCTGGCATATGACGGTTTGCTTGTCTCATTCTGGCAGCCATGGAGTTAAGTTCCTCTGAATCAAAGTCATTATACATCTGTTCCTTTAACCTGTCTTGTGGCTGGACTTCTACCTCTGTGAAGTTTCCAGGAGGGTTTACAGGTAGTGGGTGAGGCGTAGGGACCACAGGGGACACAGTTTCTACCCCAGGGACTCCCACAGGGGTATGATCCTCTTCCCTGTGAGGCACCAAATCAGGGGAAGACGTCGAATCCTCAGTTATCGTAGAATCAAATCCGGCTGCTGTTTCCTCGATCAAGGGAGTGAGTTTGGGGCCACGGGAAGGATTTGTGTGAGCCAAGACCTGCATCAGCTCCTCTTGTTGCCTCTCCTGCCACTCCCTCAGGCTCTTGAGTCTCTGCAGGAGGGACTGGGAGGGCGACGGCTTCTCAAGGTCCTGCTCCGCCATCCCCGCCGCCCCAAAGGGAGACCCGGCGTTCCCTGGACTGGCCATGTGAAGGTCTCAAAAATAAGAGTTTTCACGACTTAAAACGGAAAAGTAAATGCATATGTAGGCAAATATATCTTAGAAAACTAATGTAATGTCTCAAATAAGGGTTTTTACGACTTAAAACGCAAAAGTAAACGTAATATGTAGGAAAGTATCTTAGAAAACTAATTTAGTAAAAAAATAATGTCCAATTTTTTCGAACACACAAAATGAAGAAAACGGAAAAGTAAACGTAATATGTAGGAAAATATATCTTAGAAAACTAATGAAGTAAAAAAATAATGTTAATTTTTTTTCTTTTCCAACACAAAATGAAGCACCAGTGTAAGAAAAATCACTATGAATTTCAGTCCACAGCTGCCGTAGTACCCTCGGAGATTTTCTTGAGAGCAGACAGGCCGTGCAAACCTCACCCTTCACTCAAAGTACAAGAAATAAATCAGTCTGAACGGAAGGCGAGGCACAAACGCAATCACACACAAACACACGCACAGATGAGACGCGAGGAGGAAGAGAACCACTGAACCACACAGTCCATCAGTACAAACTCGTCTTCTTCATGATGCGGAAAAACTCCTCTTGGTTGATCTCATTGTCTCCGTCGCGGTCGGCCTCCTCGATCATCTCCTGCAGCTCCTCGTCAGTCAGGTTCTCGCCAAGAGTCTCGGCCACACGTTTGAGGTTAGCGAAGGATATTTTACCGGTGTTGTCGTCGTCGAACAGCTTGAAGGCCTTTAGGATCTCCTCTTTAACATCCTTCTCAGCCATTTTGATTGTCATGAGGTGAAGGAACTCCTCAAATCTTATCTTGCCGCTCTCGTCTTTATCGATCTCCGCCACCATTTTTTTAATCTCCTCCTTCTTTGGCTCGAACCCCAGGGCTCTCATGGCCACCTTCAGCTCCTTGGGGTCAATGGTGCCCGTGCCGTTGGGGTCGAAAAGGTCAAAAGCCTCCTTGATGTCCGTCTTCTGTTCCTCCGTCAACTCAAACTTGGTGCTGCCCGACCGCCGCTTGACGCTGGTGATTGAGGCGCGCTTGTACTGGGTGGTCATCCTTGGGGCACGGCAGCGCTACGCCTCGGCAGGGACCTCCACCTCCACCCCTCGGCAGCAACCAGGGCTCACGGCAGCGCTTCCAGGGTGCTCGCGTGGACCCCTGCAAGGTAGTGATTGCTTTATGTATTGCCGAGAGACAAAAAGAAGACACTGAAAGTCATACAGGATAATAGATGATGGTGGTAGGGGAGAGCGGGGCAGGTTGCATCGAGGGTAGGTTGCATCATTGCCTCTAACTCGCATGTTATCACACGTACATCGTCTTAATACTACTACTACTACTATAAACTACTACTACTATAAACTACTACTACTACTACAACTACAACAATAATAATAATAAAAAAAGTTAATGTGAGTTAGAGGCAATGATGCAACCTGCCCCGCTCTCCCCTACTGTACTTGAGGCGCTTATTTCAGAAAGTTGCCATCAATAAAAAACTAAGAAATTGGCTTCAAAATGTTTCAATGTTCAAAATGTCACATCTTTTGAACCAAGCATACAAAATGATGAATCCATCAGTTTGTATGCTTGGTTCAAAAGATATGACATTTTGAACATTGAAACAGTTTGAAGCCATTTTCTTAGTTTTTTATTGATGGCGCTTATCGACTTTCTGAACTAAATGCCTCACATGTAATATCCCACAAGATACAGTTTATGCATCAGTGAATTTTTTGCCGACAGTTCACTTGTAAGACGCAGATGAATGGTAGGAATAAAGGGTATTTCATTATTGGTCATTTTTCGCTTGTCTCAAAATACAAAAGCAGCAGTTTAATACAATACATGGACATTGGTTACTTAAATGAGGGAGCGCAACCCCCCCCAGACCCCCCCGCTAGTTCACTAACCTAACTGGACATTGGTTACCTAGTCTAACCTAACTAATCAAATTATTGCTGGTATTTCATCCCTGAATACAGAAACACGGGTAAAAGCTTATTAAATGCATATATTGGGTACTGTAAAATCAATATCAAGAACTGGAACTGTCGCCGAAATTGGAACTCCCGCGTCATGAAAAATTGGAACACTCGCCGATCGAATTCCGGTTGGCGAGTGTTCCAGGTAGTACCGTAGTGGTGGGAGCAGTAGTAGTACACAATATTAGGCACAAATGTACAGAATATCACTGGAAAACCTCAAAATCCTAGCAATGGGGTTAATTAAATAATAAACAGGAGAAACACCAAAAAACAGCTCAGCCCAAACCGTAACCAAGCAACCGCATCACAACTTGAGACATAACCAACATATTGTACATTTTACCGTCAACGCAGCCATTCCACCACTATATACCCCCTTCCCTGCATGCACAAAGCCAATACGGTTAATTTGAATGGTAAAAAAGCTAGTAATAATTGGTAGTTAAGGAAATATTACCTAAAAAGTGAAGAGAGGTGGATGGGAGGAGAACGCAGAGGGCGGAATGTAAACAATAACTAAACGAGACGGAGAGGAGCACCGAGGCCATGCGCAACATATCTATTTTTGTCCTACTTCTTTACCCTTTTAGCCATACTTAATTGCCT
Organism: Chionoecetes opilio; assembly: GCA_016584305.1. Classification (NCBI taxonomy): domain Eukaryota; kingdom Metazoa; phylum Arthropoda; class Malacostraca; order Decapoda; family Majidae; genus Chionoecetes; species Chionoecetes opilio. The sequence goes on from JACEEZ010007160.1 coordinate 35,216, forward strand.
ATAAGTATTTAAAATTATGCTAAGATGTGGGATATACTACTACGCGTGGCCTCGGTGCTCCTCTCCGTCTCGTTTAGGCCTGTGTCTCGATTTTTTTTTTATCTCCCTCAAATTATTATCTCCTTTTTTTTATCCTTTTTACCCATTTCTACCATACTTAATTACCTATAGCTATTTAATGTTATGTATAGATAGGGGGTATAGTACTACGCGTGGCCTCGGTGCTCCTCTCCGTCTCGTTTAGGCCTGTGTCTCGATTTTTTTTTATCCCTCAAATTATTATCTCCTTTTAGCCTATTTCTTTACCCTTTCTGTTATACTTAATTGCCTATAGGTATTTAATGTTATGTATAGATAGGGGATTTAATTGCCTATAGGTATTTAATATTATGCTAACATGTGGGATATAAGGCGTATTTTGTCCATGCCCTTGGAAGTAAAATTTTACTTATTTAAGCTCCGCCCACTTATTTTTTACTCTTTTGCGTGCATAGAAAACTGAGCAGATACACTTATTTTACTCTTTTCCTGTAAAATTATACAGTCGTGGGTGTGGGTGGTGGTTTCAAGAGCCTGGCCAATCAGATCGCGCGCATGAGAAAATCTTATCAAAACTCCTCCCGTAAATGTTTCTCTTTTCCTTTAATTCTCATCCAATTCAACATTCATTACATGCGCACGACATGCAAAGGATACTGTATTTAATTAATAGTAGGTAAGGAGTAGTAAGGAGTAGAGTAGGTGACTCTTAACAGGTAAGAAGTCACAAATATTAAAATTCTCCAGCGACGTCTGGGAACAAATTTCCCAATCCCTCGAATTTTTCAATGTGTCCGAATCTTCGTTGATGCTTGCTGGCTTAGCACCAAAACTGGTGTATTATTGCTATAGTATAGTCAAATACTTAAATATATTCATGAGTGATATTACATTTGCAATAGAAATGTATAAATTTGGTATATATGTTATATTACACAAAAAGAAAGCCTTTTAGAGAACCTATCGCAGGGCACGAATACGAACATTTCATCAGTCTGATTCAGCGCCAACACGGTAAGGAGGTCTCTACCCACGGGCCACCACACACCCACCACCACCCAGGCACCCACCCGCCCACCACCACCCGCCCACCACACACCCATCACACACCCACCCACCACACGCCCATCACCCATCCACCCACCACACGCCCATCACCCATCCGCCCACCACACACTCACCCACCACACGCCCATCACCCATCCGCCCACCACACACCCACCCACCACACGCCCATCACACATCCGCCCACCACACACCCACCCACCACACGCCCATCACCCATCCGCCCACCACACACCCACCCACCACACGCCCATCATACATCCGCCCACCACACACCCACCCACCACACGTCCATCACACACCCGCCCACCACACACCCGCCCATGGATGTTAAACGGGGGAGATGCACTGGAGGATGAATCACAACCAGCATTCATCTAGGTTTAGGCAAAGAATAATTGGTGAAACGTAGATGTAGGTACACGTAGCCTACATACGTACAGGTCCATGAAAGCATTAAACATCCTCGACGCACATCGTGAAATGGCTGTGTAGCAAATAGATATTCAAATAACAGTTTCATAGCGCCCTAAACATTTCAGTTTAATATCAAGTCCATCTATAGAGTTAGAAAACAATGCTAGGCCATTCTAAGAGCTCAAAACAATTAGATATCGATGTGTAATACAGACAATCACGCTACTACTCTTTGCTGTGCCTTCAATAATGTCAACCTTAACGATATTCCTTGAGCCTTTGCAAGAGGTAATGAAGTGTACGACACTTTTACTCTCGGCAACATCAAGAAAGAGCTTTGGCAGCGCTACAATCGTATTTTGTGATGGCAAGCAGGGGCGGAGCTTAAATAAGTATAATTTTACTCCGGAAGGACACTACAAAATACGCCTATAGTACTACGCATGGCCTCGGTGCTCCTCTCCGTCTCGTTTGGCCTGTCTTTATCTCCCTCAAATAATTATCTCCTTTTAGCCTATTTCTTTACCCTTTCTACCATACTTAATTGCCTATAGGTATTTAATGTTATGCTAAGATGTGGGATATAGTACTACGCATGGCCTCGGTGCTCGTCTCCGTCTCGTTTAGGCCTGTGTCTATCTCCCTCAAATAATTATCTCCTTTTAGCCTATTTCTTTACCCTTTCTGCCATACTTAATTGCCTATAGGTATTTAATGTTATGTAAAGATGTGGGACATACTACGGTAGTACGCGTGGCCTCGGTGCTCCTCTCCGTCTCGTTTGGCCTGTCTTTATCTCCCTCAAATGATTATCTCCTTTTTTTTAGTCCTTTTTACCCATTTCTGCCATACTTAATCACCTATAAGTATTTAATGTTATGTATAGATGTGGGATATAGTACTACGCGTGGCCTCGGCGCTCCTCTCCGTCTGGTTTAGGCCTGTGGTGAGTGACAGGCTGGGGAGGCAGGGAGGAGGAGAGAGTGAGGCAAGCTGTTATGTAAGTAGTGCATTATTTCTAACAGGATAACACTTACTCTAGTTATTCTATAGATACCAGGGTAGATAACAAGGCCCCGTACTGCATACATGATAACAGTCGTCGATAACACACCAGCCTACAGCCCCACACCAGGATAACAGATAGCGACAGGGTAACAGAGGATATAATACTAAGATAACAGATGATACCAATATGATAACATGATACAGCAACACAGGATAACTGATAACGGTTATAATGGAGGAGAGTTTCACGTTCGTTTTCAGAGACACCAACTACTTTTTCTTGGCCTACAATAGGTGCTTGTTCTAATGGTGCTAGTTTTATTTTGCGCAAACCAAAAAAAAAAAAAAAATATATATATATATATATATATATATATATATATATATATATATATATATATATATATATATTTTGTGGTTAAGGTTAGGTTAGGTTTCTTTAAAACCTGTAAGGTTAGGTTAGGTTGGGTTAGGTTTCATTAAAACATAAGGTTGGGTTAGGTTTCATTAAAACATAAGGTTAGGTTAGGTTTCTTTAAAACCTGTAAGGTTAGGTTAGGTTGGGTTAGGTTTCATTAAAACATAAGGTTAGGTTAGGTTTCATTTTTTTCCTTTTCATTATTTTCATTTTTTTTTTTTGGGTTTGCGCGAAATAAAACTAGCACCATTAGAACAAGCACCTATTGTAGGCCAAGAAAAAGTAGTTGGTGTCTCTGAAAACGAAAGTGAAACTCTCCTCCATTATTACCCTGATAACACAGCAGGATAACAGATGACACCAACAGGGTAACATACCAGGATAACAGAATAACACCATCAAATATATTTTAACACCAGAGCTAACAACCACACAAGCAAATACAGCAATGTCTTGCTTGACCTTCTAAATTATGTACTTGACCTTATTCTACAGTAAGGTAAATTTCCAGATGAACACCGAACTTCCTTTGGTGGACGAAACTATTTTTTTCAGGTGAGTTTTAATGCTTGGAATTAATTCGCCAACTGTTTGTCGCAAATAACTTTTTTTTTTTTTTTCAACAAAAAAAAGAAAAAAAGAACCTAACCGAACCTATACCCAAGCTAACCCTTACCTAACCTAACCTCACCTCACCTATACCAAATCTAACCTAACCTAACCTATACCTAACCTAACCTATATCTAACCTAACCTATACCTAACCTAACCTATATCTAACCTAACCTATATCTAACCTAACCTAACCTAACCTATATCTAACCTAACCTATACCTAACCTAACCTATATCTAACCTAACCTATACCTAACCTCACCTATACCTAACCTATACCTAACCTATACCTAACCTAACCTAACCTATACCTAACCTCACCTATACCTAACCTAACCTATATCTAACCTATACCTAACCTCACCTATACCTAACCTAACCTATATCTAACCTCACCTATACCTAACCTATACCTAACCTCACCTATACCTAACCTAACCTATATCTAACCTCACCTATACCTAACCTAACCTATATCTAACCTCACCTATACCTAACCTATACCTAACCTAACCTATATCTAACCTATCCTAACCTTTACCTACCTAAAAAAACAAAAACAAAACATTGCGACAGAAATGGTTAACAGATTAATTCAAAACACATAAAAACTCATCAGAAAAAAATAGTTTCGTCCACCAAAGTGAATTCGGTGTCCATCTGGAATACTACTTATTCTAACACTACCTGACCTTCCTTGCCCTTATGTTTGCCACAGCCTGACCTTGCCCAGCTGACCCCTGCGTGACCTTATTCTATGGGGTTTGTAATGTCGGTGGTATTGTTCCGGGTATAATTTCGGTACTGGGCATTACTGTTTTCACGCACAGCACAATGGCTTTTTATTATGGTAGTTATGTTTTTATTTCCTTTGGCACTCGTCTTTGGCGGAAATCAATATATTTCATAGGTAAAGTTTTTATTTTTATCTACGCAGTCATATATTATCTCGTTTACTACTTTATGGAGCATTGCCGCACCCTGAAATTTACTTCCTTGTTAGAAATTCTTCCTTGTAATGTTATAATGGGTATGATCGGTGTCTGGTCTGGGTTGTCCCCTGCTACTGGTAACATGTCACCCAGTACAACCAGCCGCATGGTGGGATCGTCGGCGACTAAACCGGCTCCCCCGCTGGTTCTAGCAGTGAGGAGGCTGTGCTGGACACCCAGATGGACTAAAAATAAGTCCATCTTTAAGGGCAGATGAACTCACTATTGAGTCAATGGCCATCCATCCCCAGCTAGGGGTGAAATAGTGGGCAGCCTGGGGTTAATCCCTACAGGGGGTTCTGCATCCCTGGCCACGGTGAGCAGTAAGAGGGCTCTGTCACGCTGGACTAGAACCCTCCTGGGGAGAGACAAGGAGAGAGAAAGGAGTCAAGAGTCTCGCCGAGGATGTCGAGGGCCACTTGAACGCTAATGACCTCAGACCCGCCTACCGAGCCCTGAAGAAGCTCCGTTCCAAGTCTCCATCTCGGGCGAGTGCTATTCGAGCAGCAGATGGGTGCCTCGTGTCGGACATGGATGGGCAGATGGCTCGTTGGGCTGAGTACTTTGGGTAGTTGTTCACGGTGGACCCTCCAATTGGGCAGCTTCACACCACTGGGTTAAGGGCAGTGGATGCCGATCCTCCCATTGATGAATCCGCACCCTCTCTTAAACCGGTTCTTATATAATTCATTGTCATTGTGATTCTGTGGTTTTATTTTATCATCTTCATTTCTCAAGTCATTTGCATCCATTGTCTTAGTGTCAGTTCTCCTTACATTTCAACGGAACTTCCCATTCATTACTTATCCTCAATTCTAGGGCTGAGAACTAGAAGGGCCAATGTCAAAAAATGGCTGATTTTAGATAAGTCCACCACCGAACTGGAAATGTATGTATCTATCACTGCAAGACATGATAGCTTATAATCTAAGTAATTACTGAAAAAAAATCTTTCATCTGCTGTTATTACCTGATGCCATGAGGAAGGATGCAATATTTCAAACGCATTTTTCTCAAAACATAGATTTGTGACATTGGCCTTTCTTGTTCTCAGCCCTAAAATTTATCCTTTATTTTGCAGGAACTTTAGTGTGCTGAGTAGGTGGGTGAGTCGAGTCAGTCAGCAACAGTTCCAGCGCGTGATGGCGTCCGGCAGCGAGAGGGTCGGGGGCTCCGTGGCCACCGCCTCCGCCCCCCTCAACCGGCTGGCCCTGGAAAAGTCTCCGTATCTCCTGCAGCACGCCTCCAACCCCGTGGACTGGTGAGGGGAGGAGCCTGCTGCTGTTGATGTTGATGTTGTAGTGTTACATAAGAGCATAAGGAAGCTACAAGATGCTGCAAGACCTACACGTGGTAGTTCCTGTTACTTAACACTACCTACATCCAACTTTCATCCCCATCCATGAAATTGTCTAGCCTCCTTTTAAAGCTCCCTATTGACTCCGCACTAACTACCTGACGACTGAGTCCATTCCAATCATTTACCACCCTATTTGTGCATGTTGGTGTTGGTGGTGGGGTTCTTGTGTGAGTTTTGGTGCAAGTGTGAGAGAGATGGGGTGAAGATTTGGATGAAGACAAGTACTTTCATATGACCCAACATTAAAATTTTCAACATTTAAATTTCCCAACATTTCTTTCATCATTTGTATCACAATCCTTCTGTCCCCCTTGTCACTCCCATGGCTCATGAAGCTAATGTTTTCTAAGCACAAAAATCTAAATGATTCTTTCCATGCATTATCATTATCACCACATTTCTGTTATCATTATTATCACATTCCCTCCCTCACACAAATCCCAATTGGAAGTAACGGATTCAAGCTGGAAAAGCGTAGATTAAAAAGGAAATAGGGAAAAACTGGTTCACAAATAGGGTGGTGAATGATGGGAATGGACTCAGTCGTCAGGTAGTTAGTACGGAGTCATTAGGGAGCTTTAAAAGGAGGCTAGATAATATCATAGATGGGGATGAAAGGTGGATGTAGGTAGTATTAAGTAACAGGAACTACCGCGTGTATGTCCCCCAGCCTCTTGTAGCTTCCTTATTTTCTTATAAAAATAATAATTATGATGATTTTATTATCGCCCGGAGGCATACAAACAAAAAAAGCAACAACAGCAACAAGACAAGGAGTTCACTTAAGTACTAGAGAAAAAAAAATTAAAAAAGTTCTTATGTTTTTATGTTGTGATGCCCTGCCTACACCCCCCTGCCAGGTACCCGTGGGGGGAGGAGGCCTTTGAGCTGGCGCGGAGGGAGAACCGCCTCATCTTCCTCAGTGTGGGCTACTCCACCTGCCACTGGTGCCACGTGATGGAGCGCGAGAGTTTCCACAACCCGGACATTGCGCGCATCATGAACACCAACTTTGTCAACATTAAAGTGGACCGAGAGGAGCGACCCGACGTGGACAAAGTGTACATGACCTTTGTGACGGTGAGTGTGTGTGTGTGTGGGTGTGAAAGGTGTGTGTGTGTGTGTGAGGTGGGGATGTGTGTGTGTGTGGATGTGGGTGTGTGTAGGGGGGGGGATGTTTGTGTGTGTGTGTGGGTGGGTGTGTGTGTGAAAGGTGTGGGTGTGGGTATGGGTGTGTGTGTGTGTGGGTGTAATAGTAAATGTATTGCCATTATCATTACATCTATAAAGTGTATAAATAAACCCATACGTATGTACGATGTCTATTAACAGCATGGTCTGTCGAGCCAAGACTCTTTGAGAGACGAAAATTTCTTGAATTAATTTGTTGTGTGTGTGTGTAGGTGTAGATGAAGTGTGTGTGTGTGTGTGTGTAGATGAAGTGTGTGTGAGTGTGTGTGTGTGAAAGGTCTTGGTGATGTATAGTGTTTATTTGACTTGTTCTTTACTCTCTCATCACTCATAAGTATCCTCAGTACATGCTTCTATCTAGTATATGCATAATAGATATAGAGTATGTTTATTACTGAACTTAATTTTCAGGACTTGACACATTCTGTTCTTTTTGTAGATCATTATTCACAGTGTTTAATTTACTGTATACATTGGAGCATATATTAGAACATAGGATACAATTTTTTTTCAGGAAAATTTGATGCGTTCTCCCGTTGAATTGCCCCCTTGCAGCTTGATATTTTTCATAGTTGTGTTCTGAGCTAGGATTCTTATTTATCTCTGAAATCCGTGCGTACATTTTTCGTAGTTACATACTCATTTGTGAAGGCTTTTAGAAATAATTTTTCATAGTTGTGTTCTGAGCTAGGATTCTTATTTATCTTTGAAATCCATGCATACATTTTTCGTAGTTACATACTCATTTGTGGAGGCTTTTAGAAATAGTGTTATTGACAAGACCTTATTATTGTTAGCAGATATGATAAAGCAATAATTTCATAGTCAGCGATATTCTCCTGAAGCATATCATCATATTGACCACAAAATGCCACGCCTATACACAGCATTGCCAAGCTTACTAGCATTTAGCACAGCATTTACACTTACAGTATTATGCCTATACACAGCATTTGCCAAGCCTGTCCATGCTGGTAAAGAGCCAAGTCATCCCTAAACAGCTGTAGGCACCTCTGTAGTAACTATAGATAACTCTGTAGTAGCTGTAGATAACTTTGTAGTAACTATAGATAACTTTGTAGTAACTATAGATAACTCTGTAGTAGCTGTAGATAACTCTGTAGTAACTATAGATAACTAGTAACTGTAGATAACTCTGTAGTAGCTGTAGATAACTTTGTAGTAACTAAAGATAACTTTGTAGTAACTATAGATAACTCTGTAGTAACTATAGATAACTGTAGTAACTGTAGATAAGTCTGTAGTAACTATAGATAACTCTGTAGTAACTATAGATAACTGTAGTAACTGTAGATAAGTCTGTAGTAGCTGTAAATGCCGCCATTCCTTTCACAGAGGAAGACTCACAACGCCTCATGTAGTGCTGCATTTTATCTTTGGTAGTGAAATTTTTTTTTTTTTTTTTTTCAGTAGGGCAAAGGCATGCCTGTATATTTTATAATTATGTACACTTTTATTACATCTTTATTACATCACCAGAATTAATGTTAATGCTAATCACAACAGTCTGTAAATATTGCATTTCCCCCAAAAATAATTGATGTCACTGCAAATTATCAAAAGTCCCTAATATGCATTTCCCCAAATCTTGCACTTAATTATCTGTCACTGGTAGTATTTCAAGGTAACATAAGAATGCCCCATCTCTCCCCCCACTGCACGCCACCCCCAGGCCTCCAGTGGTCACGGAGGCTGGCCCATGAGTGTTTTCCTGACCCCTGACCTAGTACCGGTGGCAGGGGGCACCTACTTCCCCCCCGAGGACCGCTATGGGCGAGTAGGCTTCACCACCATGCTCACCTCCCTCGCGGCCAAGGTACTCCCAGCGTCCCTCTACAGTCACCCAGGGCAGCCTAGCAACTAACCCAGCCTGCCCCTTCATACACCCAGGACACAGCCTATCACTGCACTCTTAAAAGCCACTGCACTAATTTCTCGCACACAGCTGCAAGGGGGGGGCTGCTGTAGGAGGAGGGGGAGCAAATGTCACAGCTGAAATCATGACTAAGCTCCCTGAATCACTAATACTTCCAGGGTAATGCAGGAAAGGAGAGCTGGAGAATGTCATCGTGGTGTAACGTCTAATTTTTTGCAAGGTGCCTCCGGTTTTTTAAGGAGGTGGTGTTTGTGGTGGTTTGTGGTGTGGGCTTATGAGTCCCTCCTGTGTGTAGTCCCTCAGTGGTGGCGGGGGCTGGCCCATGAGTGTCTGGCTCACCCCGGAGCTCAAACCCATCTACGGAGGCACCTACTTCCCTCCGACCAACCGATACTTTGGACGGCCTAGCTTCCCGCAGCTTCTTGATTCCATTGCCTCACAGGTTTGTTCCCATGTTGCCGATTTATATTAAAACGGCTTGTAAATATGAGTAATAATTAAAAACCAGCGATACATGACTGCTGAGGTTATTTATCTTTTTTATTTTACATCAGCAGTTTTTTTTTTTTTACATCAGCAGTTTTTTTTATTTTACATCAGCTTTTTTTTTTTTTTTACATCAGCAGTTTTTTTTATTTTACATCAGCATTTTTTTTTTTTTTTACATCAGCAGTTTTTTTTATTTTACATCAGCAGTTTTTTTTTTTTTTACGTCTGCCGAATTTATTATTATTATTTTCTTTTTACATCTGCTGAATATTTTTTTTTTTTGCATCAGCCAAGATCATTATTATTTTTTTGTAAATCAATCTTTTTACTTTTTTTCACATCAATCTTTTTTGCAAAGCCGGGCACTTGCGTTACCGCTTGCATTACTGCGTTACTGCGTTACTAATGCACTACCAAATCGGTAACGTACCACGGTAACGCAAAGATTTTCAAAGTAATGCACTACCAGTAATGCACCAAAATTTTTTAGCGTTACCACTTGCGTTATCGTAATTTTCAAAAGTTAAGAAACGAAGACGACAATCGCCGAATTTGTTGCGCGGCATTGTTGAGCTCTGTTCTGCAGGCGTCGCGTGTATTCATTCATAGACCACCTTGTTGGGATGTTAGGAATTTTAAGGGGGACTCTTATATTTCCGGGAACACGCATTATTATTTTTTTTTCTCGAAAACAAATAATTTTATGGGAAACGTTCTTCTATACAAAAGTGTTTAGAATAATGTGGTGTACAATGTATGTGAAAATGAAAAAGATCGAAGGAAAAAACTTGGTAAAGATTTTGGTAACGGTAACGCAGTAACGCAGTAACGCGGACCGCTCTAAGGAAATTAAAATCGGTAACACATTGACGGTAATGCACCCCTGATTTTTCGTTAACACATTGATGGTAATGCACTGCCTGTCCGGCGGTAACGCGCCCAGCTCTGCTTTTTTGAGTGCTATATATTTTTTGGGTTTTATATTCCCGTGATGCCTTTGTTCTGGAGGTAGTATATACTTTTTGCCCCTTTTTTTCCATTGGCTATTCTTTTGATATTGTGTCACTTGAACTCAAAGAAAAAATGATAGCATTGCCACACACTCGATTACTAACTCTTGTAAATGAGATGAAAGAATGGGAGGATTTTATATTGCAGACTTTAATCTTCTGTCAATATATATATGCACAGAGATACATATATAGTTCTTGTCAATATATATATGCACATAGATACATATATAGTTCTTGTCAATATATATATGCACAGAGATACATATATAGTTCTTGTCAATATATATATGCACATAGATACATATATTGTTCTTGTCAATATATATATGCACATAGATACATATATATATATATAATATATATATGCACATAGATACATATATTGTTCTTGTCAATATATATATGCACATAGATACATATATTGTTCTGTTATAATCGCACAGAGATCATATATAGTCTGCATAATATATGTTCTTGCAATATATATATGCACAGAGATACATATATGTTCTTGTTAATATATATATGCACATAGATACATATATTGTTCTTGGTATTTCCCAGTCCAGTATTAGAACAAAGATTTTATACCGGCAGACTTTAAATCTTTCGTCAATATATATATATACATAGATAATATTATATTGTTTGAAGTATTCCCCAGCCCAGCATTAACCATAAAATGTTGTTATTATATCACTGATTTCCCCTTGAATCTGAATGACCACCATCCATGTAACAATCATGCTTTGCCCCACCCCTGCCACGGCCCAAGGCAACGGTGGTGTTTGTGTTGCTCTGTAGCCCCTCAGCACTCAGTAAGTAATGATACAACACACAGTTTATTAGACTATGTTGAAGAATGTAACACAAATGAGTATAAAAGGTGGTAGGGAAACTCAGGACGAATCAAGAACACTATATTTACTGCCTTTTATACTTATTATAGAATGTATGCATAGTTTAATGTATAATATTTAACACTTTAACACTTTATTAAGGCAAGCATAATAAAGTGATAAACTGTGAAGTGCTATACATTAGACTACGTTCCAATCTATTTCTCCTGTCGGTGTTCTTTGTGACATTTCTTTTTTGTAACTTAAGAACAATATTTTTCAATAGCCAGATAGTTTTCGTCGCTATATCTAATTATTGTTTTTTATAAGTAGCCTTCAGAAATTAACGGAAGAATTAATTTTATACCATGAAAGTTGGCTTTTCTTTTTACAGATGGTGTCACAAATCATGACAGTCAACTATTTATTACCACTTGATTGACCCGAGTATAATGAAGAGTATTTGTAATCCCCCTAAAGTGATGGATTTAAGCTGCTCCTCCTGAAGCCCCCCCCCCCCCGCCCCCCCTGCACTTATCTGTGGCGTGTCTGTGGCTCTCTGTGGTTAAATGAAATGTTAACTCAATACCAAAGCATTCTTATACTTCATTCATGATGGTGCTTCCCTTTAACCCCTTCACACCCAGATCTTTCCTTTGCCATAACAAAATAACATGTTGAGCAATAAAACTATGAAAAGTAACTAAATATACCAAATTACTTAGTGGACAAGGATACTAAACAGGTCATAGCTATAAAATATTGCTTATAGTCACTAAACATTGTCTAATGGTAGCCAAATTACAATGGAAATTACGCTCTGGGTCTCAAGGGGTTAATGTTATGCAAAATGTTACAATGTTTAGAATGTTAAGAAAGCAGAATACATTTATAGATATTCTGCCTTAACATTTGGCGTCTTCACCCTGCACTGGCCTCTCAGCACCTTTCTGTTGTTTGCTGTATATACATTTACATTCAAAGGATTTTCTGTTATCCATAACACTGCCTATATTGATAACTCATATAACTATTCCAGATTATGACCATGTTCTAGCCAGACATGGGGTCATCGTCATCGATTATAGTCTTAATTTTTATGAAGTAATTATAATCTTAATCAATTACGGTATATTAAAAATGTAATCGTAATCATGATTACTTTTGCGATTACATTAGTACACAGTCGATATATGTATACATACAAGGTTAATAAATAATCCGAAATATTTCACTTTTACACATACTGGACGTGCGAGCCATGAGCCGCCTTGCCCTGATGCACCACCAGGAATAGGATGCCAAATATCAATATCATAATACAGGTTGAAGTTCCCAAACTCGGCAACCTCGGGACCAGCGCCGAGCCGAGTAATGGAATTTTCCGACTTTTAGAACGTAGATGTATTAAGGGGAAAAAAGGTAAATTTTCTCAGAAATAGTTAACACATTGTTCTTCCTTTTCTTTTCACTTCCACCAGTAGGTGTTCCTGGACGTTTGGGAGCCATAATACCAATAACAGACCTGTAGAATACACAAAATAACAGTGTACACAACTCTACAGTCACAACACCACTGAACAATAACAACAAACAAATCGGCAGCCTAGTGTGGTGGCACCTAGCGGCCGACTCGGCAACTACGCGCCGGGTTTTGGGTGTTCTGCCGTGTTTTGGAAAATCCGGAACCATAGCCGAGTTTTGGGTGTTGCCGAGTCTTGGGATGCCGAGTTTGGGAACTTCAACCTGTAGTATTAAACAAGTTTTATAAAGCTGGCATACAGAATACATTTAATTTTGAAAAGCTATGTATTATTTATGCATTTTCCATTTACAGTACTCATGACTACACATCCTGTAATCATAAATAATTGATTACATTCGTTTTTTTGTAATCGTGATCGTAATTGATTACATAACAACAGTAGTCGCCCCATGTCTGGTTGTAGCTCATGCTTTGTCACATTGTATTATTGTTCCTCTGGCTATTGATCTTTATTTTTATTAGTCTCCTTGTCTTCACCCTCTGTACCCTTCCTAATATCCTTCCTCCTGGTGTTTGTAGTGGCAGGATGACCAGGAGAAGTTCAAGGAGTCCGGTGGTAAGATAATGGAGGTGCTGGACAGGACCTCCCGCCTCCCCGCCCCGGGCACCGAGGACATGCCGGGGGAGGAGCCCATTGCCAGGTGAGGGGAGGGAGGAGGGGTGGAAAGGTGGAGGGAAGTGGAGGAAGGGTAGGGTGGAGAGATTAGAGAGAAGTGGAGAGAGAGGAGGGAAAGTGGGAATGAAAAAGAAGGGAAGTGGAAGGGTGGAGAGATGGAGGTGGAGGGAGGGGTGGATAGATTGAGGGAACTGGAGGAGGGAAGGGTGGAGAGGTGAGGAAGGAGGGTGGATAGATTGAGGAACTGGAGGAGGAAGGGTGAGAGGTGGAGGAAGGAGGGGTGGATAGATTGAGGGAACTGGAGGAGGGAAGGGTGGAGAGATGGAGGGAAGGGAGGAGTGGAGGGGAGAAACAGGGAATAAAGAAGGAGGAGGAGAAAGGTTTAGGTAAGGCAAGGGATGAGAACAGGTATATAAGAGGCAGTTTACTACTATACTGCCTGGCGAAAAAAAAAAATCTGCCCCCCCATAAAAAAAATTCTGGCCCCCCATAAAAAAAATTCTGCCCCCCATAAAAAAAATTCTGGCCCCCCATAAAAAAAAATTCTGGCCCCCCATAAAAAAAATTCTGCCCCCCCATAAAAAAAATTCTGGCCCCCCATAAAAAAAATTCTGCCCCCCATAAAAAAAATTCTGGCCCCCCATAAAAAAAATTGACCCCCATAAAAAAATTCTGCCCCCCATAAAAAAAATTCTGGCCTCCCATAAAAAAAATTCCTGTATGCATCCCTACCTACAACTATAAGTATTTTATTTAACAAGGCGAAAATTCCATTCTATTTAAGATCTCATGCTTAAAATGATGCCTCTGTTTACCTGATACCATGGTTAACGATGATAAATTACAACTGAAATTAAGAAGAAGCGTAGTATTCCCTTCTCCTGGCATCACATATCAGTCAGTAAGCAGCGAGGGGTCAGGATTTTTCACCTTGTTAAAAAAACAGTATAATCCCCCCCCTCCCCCCCCATCAGGTGTCTGGCGCAGCTCACCCGGGCCTACGAGAGTGAGTACGGAGGGTTCAGTGAGAGGCCCAAGTTCCCACAGCCGTCAAACTTCAACTTTCTCTTCACACACTACGCCCTCAACCCTCACCTGGAGGATGCCAAGGTGAGAGAGAGAGAGAGAGAATATAGTCACTGTTATTACTATCATCACTATTACAGTTTGTATCACTCATAATACAGTGGAAACTCTCTATAACAGAATAATTCAGCCAACCCCCTTTCCGGTCAAGGGAATTTTCCGCTATAGAGTGTTTGCCAGAGCCCATTGCTACAGCACCAATTTTCGGGTATTGTGTCAGTTTCGGTGTGAACTGAAGCCTACATATAGATGCTCCAACACTGTATCAACCTTATGTATGGCTTCATGTCTCTTCAAAACCACATCATAAACAGACTAGGGAGAGAGAGAAAGTGGTGCTCACAAATAAACCTTACATATGGCTCTTATAGCTTCCTTATTTTCTTATGTTCTTCTTATGTTCTCATCAACAAGGACTGTCGATAGCCCTACACCCTAAAAAAACCTTTACGTATGTCTTCATGTCTCCAGCAAGGACTGTCGATAGCCCTACACACCCTAAAAAAACCTTTACGTATGTCTTCATGTCTCCAGCAAGGACTGTCTATGGCCCTGCACACCCTACAAATAAACCTTACATAAATGGCTTCATATCTCTTCAGAAGTGCATAATAAACAGAC
The DNA here is from genome assembly GCA_016584305.1 of Chionoecetes opilio. Classification (NCBI taxonomy): domain Eukaryota; kingdom Metazoa; phylum Arthropoda; class Malacostraca; order Decapoda; family Majidae; genus Chionoecetes; species Chionoecetes opilio. The sequence goes on from JACEEZ010007160.1 coordinate 50,427, forward strand.
TAGAGAAAGAAAGTGGTGGTCACAAATAAACCTTAGATATGGCACATTTCCCCCTTTTTTATGGCATTACAATCTATCAATTACACGTATGTCTTCCTGTCTCAGCAAGGACTGTCTATGGCGCTGCACACCCTCTCCATGATGGCTTACGGCGGCATTCACGACCACGTTGCGCAGGGGTTCGCTAGTACTCCACCGACGGGCGCTGGCACGTCCCCCACTTTGAGAAGATGCTGTACGACCAGGCCCAGCTCACCCACTCCTACCTGGACGCCTTCATAGTGTCCGGCCAACCCAAGCACGCCCATGTGGCCCGGGATATCCTGGGTTACGTCATGAGGGATCTGAGTCACCCGGTGAGTCATAAGCTCAATGTTTTGTTTTATTTTCAGGTTTATTTAACGTCATTTTTTTTTTTTTTTACTATATTAACAGACTTCTTTTTGTTCCTGGTAACCATTTCAACCCAGACAACCCTTCCTTTCAATCCAGACAACCTATTTTTAACCCGTCAACCGATCATTAATTTACAGGAACTACCACGTGTAGGTCTCCCTGCCTCTTGTAGCTTCCTTATTTTCTTATTTTCTAATGTTTTATTCCACACACCAATCCTCAGTGGTCAGTGTGGTCAGTGTGGAGTCATTGGGGAGCTTTAAAAGGAGGCTGGATAAATTCATGGATGGGGATGCAAGGTGGATGTAGGTAGTGTTAAGTAACAGGAACTACCACGTGTAGGTCTCACGGCCTCTTGTAGCTTCCTTATTTTCTTATTTTCTAATGTTTTATTCCACACACCAATCCTCAGTGGTCAGGTGGTCAGTGCTGAGTCAATAGGGAGCTTTAAAAGGAGGCTGGATAAATTCATGGATAGGGATGAAAGGTGGCTGTAGGTAGTGTTAAGTAACAGGAACTACCACGTGTAGGTCTCATGGCCTCTTGTAGCTTCCTTATTTTCTTATGTTCTTATTCCGCACACCAATCCTCCATTTGTCACCCAGAGTGGTGGGTTCTACAGCGCCGAGGATGCCGACTCCCTCCCGACCCCCGACGCCAAGGAGAAGCAGGAGGGCGCCTTCTGTGTGTGGACGTGGGATGAGGTCACCCGGCTGCTGGGGTCACCAGTGAAGGAGGGTCACACGTCCACCCTGGCGGAGGTGTTCTGTCACCATTACTCTGTGGTGGAGGGCGGTAATGTGGATCCTTACCAGGTGGGTGTCTGTCCCAGGGAGTGGATGTGAAGTGGGTATTACAGTAAACCCTCACTTTGACGGACATCTACAGGAGAACCTCGTTTATCCGGCACCCACGGGGGGGAGCGCATGCCGGATAACTCATTTTGCCGTTGTTTTGAGAGTTACTCTTATGGAATCGCCCAAAATCCTTTTTTTTTTTTTTTTTTTTTTTTTTTTTTCCTTTCTTCTTTTTTTTCCCCATCACAAGGAACCGGCCAAGGGCACAACAAAAATGGGTAACACAAAGCCCGCTTAGTTGCCAGTCCCTATAAAGAAGACAGTAAGAGAATAAAATAAAAAAGAGGGGTGAGCCAATTTAGTTCGGGAGGTGTCTTGTTACTCTTCTTTTGAAAAGATGTAAGTCATAGGAAAGTGGAAAAATAGAAACAGGAAGACAGTTCCAGAGTTTATCAGTGGGAAAAAAAAAAAAAAAAAAAAAAAAAAAAAAAAGCCTGGGTCGATTAGTGCCGTTGTTTTGAGGCTGCCGTTGTTTTGAATGCCGGTTAAACGAGGTTCTCCTGTATATAACAAATTTTGGCTTTAATGAACTTTTTCTGCCAGTCTGGTATTTAGATCCTTTGTTGAAATGTTGAAAATGGATGAAAGTTCTTAACCCTTACAGGCCGGGGTAAACAAAGGGCTTCCGTCATTGAGGTTTTTTTGGGTTTCTTGAAATAGCCTTTTTTAACTCCAAGATTTCTCTTAAACTACAAGAAACCTGTGATTGAAATGTACACCATATTCTTTATTCATCTTTCCTCCATGTAATGAAATAAACCTCATAGCTCAAAGGGCTGCCGTTTTAAAGGTATTTGCTTGTGAACAGGGTTAACTTTGGCGTGAAAATGTGCTTTTGTGTAGAAAATAGACACCCTGTGACAATTGCAAAGATAGAAAATACACTGATTATTTCCTCATAATATAAGTTACATTGATCAGGCAGCTGTTGGGCACACACCACCCCAAAGTGACCTACGTCATAGATTTAGTGCAAAAAACTACACACGGACTCAGACAAGTTAAGTTGATCAACAAAGTAAAAAATAATGCAACTCTTATAATATCTTTCCCCCCAGGACCCTCACGACGAGCTGAAGAACCAGAATGTGTTGATGGAGCACTGCACGGTGGAGGAGACCGGCCAGGAGTTTGGCTTGGGGGAGGCCGAGTGTGCCGAGGCGCTGGCCACGGCCCGGCAGGTCCTGTACGAGGCCAGGGCAAAGCGGCCGAGGCCACACCTAGACGACAAGATGATCACGGCCTGGAATGGTGAGCTGGTGTTGGCTTGATGAGGATGCGTTGTGGTGTTTATCTGGGCTTATCTTTATACTACATATACAGGGAGGTCCCGTTATACGAGCATTCGGTATACGAGAATCCGATGATACGAGATATGTAAATTAGGGTCTATTTTCAATATACGAGATCGAAAATCCAATGATATGACATTCAAACTGGGGTGAGTAAAATTACCAAGTTCAAAATGCGCGCCCTACCACTCCTGGGCTGGACAAAGGGGGATTTGGTTGACCCCAGTGATATCACCCCTAGCAAGCCGTGATCTGAAGGGTAATTAAGCATATGGCGCAGCCTGACATTTAGGGGTAATTAGGAGGTGTGCGGCCCCAACCTTGGGACCGCAGTCAGGTCACCCCTAGCAAGGCGTGACCTGAAGGATAATTAAACATATGGCGCGGCCTGACCTTTAGGGGTAATTAGCAGGTGTGCGGCCCCAACCTTGGGACCGCTACACTACCTTCTCTTGTATCACACGGCGTCCCCTACATTACAACGTCTTTATTGCTTGTTATGCATGTTTTATGTTTAATTAATGTGCAGCTAGGTTGTTTTGTGTGCTATTTTCTCTTTCAGAATGCTTTTTCTACAGAATAGGTAGTACAGTGTGGGTAATATAGACGCTGTGTGTTTGTTGTGTTTGCTATAGTTTATTTTAGCTTGAAAAACATGTCTTTAAATTTTTTTTTTTTTTTAAATTGATGGGGTCCTGGAACCAAACCTATATTTTACCATTAGTTATGTGTTTCGTTATACGAGATTTCGCTTTACGAGTATGCCAGGTGGAACCTAACTGCTCGTATCTTCGGGACCTCCCTGTATCAGTATCTATCTAAAGGAATATCTGGAAGTATCATGTCATTGTGAATTGGCTGAAATAGGGACTTCTAATCATTGTAACTAAAAACTGACTCCAGATTCGTGTTCAGCATGCCCGAAAACTGCTAGGAACAAATTTTCAAGCAAATCTATTTAAAAAAAAATATTGCAAATTTTGCAAGGGGTATGCCATGATTTTTTTTTAAATCACGTTTTTTTCAATAACTAAAAAAACATGGCAGATAAATGCTACATGTATAGAGAAGTAAATGTGAAGTACATCAAGGGCTATTATGGCGTATAGCAAAAAAAATGTGTTCATTCAGTAGTCCAAACATCCCCCCCCCAGGCATGATGATCACGGCCATGGCCAGGGCCGGCGCCGTGCTGGGGGAGGAGAAGTACACGCGCCGCGCACTCCAGGCCGCCTCCTTCATCAAGACGCATCTGTACAAGGACGGCAAGCTGCTGAGGGCCGCCTATGCCTCCCCGGCCGGCGGCGTCTCCCTGTGAGTCTTGGGGTAGAGACCACTGTCCTATCATCAATATACTTAACCCCTTGAGGCCCAGAACGTTATTTCCATTGTAATTTGGGTACCATTCCTGTACGTTCGGAAGGTGAGGAATGAGGGGCCCCAATTTTCGCCACCTTAACATGCGGCGAGTATAGCCGAGTACTTCTATCACCTCATCCTTTCATCCTACTTCTCACATCACACATCAACCCCCCCCCCCCACAGAGGCTCGGAGATTGAGGGTTTTGTGGATGACTACGCGTGGCTGGTGCGCGGCTGCCTGACCCTGTACGAGGTGACGCTGGACACCGCCTGGCTAGCGCTGGCCGAGAAGCTGCAGGACACACAGGACACCCTCTTCTGGGACCCCCAAGGCACAGGCTACTACCTCAACCGCCCTGGTGACGCCTCCATCCTCCTGCGCATCAAGGAAGGTACAAGACAGAGGAAGCAAGGTGTACTCAGTCATGTCAGGTCATTCCATGTTTTCCTCATCCCTCAATACAGTACCTCATTTCAATTATTTTCTCATCTACTTTGATGGTGTTTTCTGGGAACGTTCTCAAGGGGAAGGCTATAACAGAAAGGCTTCATTAGCTCTTGTCCATACACTCTCCATCTCCTCTCCTTCCCACTCCCTCAAATACTGTACCTTCCCATCTCTGTCTTACTCTTCTTTTTCTGTTGCTGTCCATATTTTCCTTTTCCTTGATATTTCTTCCTTACTGTTGTTGGTGTTTTCATCTTATGTGGTCTTTTAATTCTATGCTTTAAAATCCTTTATTATCTTCCCTCCTTCACCCCCCAGACCAGGACGGAGCAGAACCCTCGGGTAACTCAGTCTCGGCCGGCAACCTGGTCCGCCTGAGTCCCCTGCTGGGCCGCTCGGACATGCTGACCAAGGCGGAGGCAATCTTCCGCCTGTTTGCCGACCGCCTCAACAAGATCCCCCTCGCCCTGCCCGAGATGACCACGGCACTCCTCCTGCACCGACAACCCCCAACACAGGTAGGGGTGTAGACTCGCCACATGTTAAGTTGGCGAAAATGGGGCCCCTTCACCCCCCCCCTCCGAACGCACGGGATTAGTTGACGTGTCGGGTGTTGGGTGAGAATGCCTTACTCAAAGTTACGTCCTAAAGCCCCAACACCCAACACCTCAGCCAATCCCGTGCATTTGGAAGGGGGAGTGAGGGTAGCCCATGTTCGCCGACTTAACGTGCAGCGAGTATAGTTTTACCTAGTTGTGATTCGTAAACAGGAAATAAGTTATACTACCGTAGATAATAGTAAAGTCGCCAGGACAACTTTTTTTTCTGTTTACAGACGTGTGGTGGCGTTAATAGTTACATTTCTACATCCATGATTTCAGGACAGTTAGAAGGGGCTATCTGGAGAGTCTGTGTCATTTTGTGTCTTCATCTGTGTCATAGTATGGCTATAAATGAACAAATTACAAAAATATCTACAAAGTGGCTACCAACAGTCAAGTCGCCATCTAGTGTTTATTTACTGAGTGTCCTACCGCTGTCGTCGTCACCCGAAAAAAAAACGCGTAGTGAAATTTGAAACCGTCTATACTTGCAGCTACAAAGCATAAAACAACGCTGAAACAGGGTAGATTATACAGTCATGATATAAACTACTGTGTATTATCTTCAGTGGCACATAAAAATCAGTAGTAATGCTATAATTCGTAATATATGGCGCCTGGCGACATGACTGCAGGTGGCGACTTGACTGTTATCTACGGTAGTGGGGTCCCCTCTCTTTATCTCATTTGGTCAATCTTGATTTGTGTTTTTTGTTGTTGTCTTGGGTAAAGTTTGGTTAATTGAACTGACTTAGTAAATAGTAATCTAACCATTCAATGATTTAATTTGCCATCGTCTAACCTCCTAAGACATTATGGGAAAATCTGACGTTGATTTCTGATGATGATGATGATGATGATTGATGATTTCCCATGATGCAAAACCACCTCTGTTTCTTCTCAGATCATCCTGGTTGGAAAGTACAGTGAGGCCTAAACCTTCAATAATTATCCAACCTTTATGCCCTTCAATCACCCACACCCACCTTACCTTACATTATTTACCCATAACCCCGTCTCTCCCCTCTCAGATCATCCTGGCAGGGCGACACGGCAGTGAGGCGCTGAACAAGATGCTGGAGGTTGTACACAGTGAACTCATCCCCAACAAGGTGCTCATGCTGGCCGACGACACGCCCACCGACGAGTCCTTCCTCTACTCCCGCCACTCCTCCCTCGCCAAGTACCTCCCCAAGAACCCCGCGGAGTGTCTGGTGTACGTGTGCCAGAACTTCCGCTGCTCCCTGCCCGTCAGTAAGCCTGAACAGCTGAGGGACACACTGAAGAGCCCCGCGTCTAACTAGTGAGGTGAGGGGATGGTCTCTATGGATTTCTATGCCATTTTCTATATTTTGAATCTTGATTACGTTTTGTCAGTTTTTCTTGTACATTTGTGGCTATAGCGCCTGTAGGCAGTGACCTCTAAGGCTGAGATGGTAGGCCCTGGAGGTTCACTTGAGGGCTGTGATGGTTGGCCCTCTCCCGTGGTGGCGCAGGCAGGATTGTTATAGTGCCCCATGTAATTAGAGGCTCATGCCGCCCCCCTGTGTCCTCCGATGCACTCGCAATCGAAGGTAGAGTTAATGGGCAGCATGTGGGTGTTCTTAGGCCACTCGACGGTGCAGAAAGATTTTAGTTTTCGTCGGGGATCAAACTCGGGTTACTGAGAACGCCACTCGGAGACGCTAACCACTCTGCTACCGCCTCCCCTTTCTTACTTTCACTAAAGAGTCCTGCATTTAACTAGTGAGGTAGGGGGAGGGGGGCTTCTCTCTCTCTCTTGCATATATTTCATCTGTTTGTATCAGCCTCTGTTGTTTTCTAAGCCATTTTCTATACTCTTGATTATGATTTGTCTGTTTTTTCTTGTTCTTTACTGACTTCCATGAAATTCGTCCATTTCCATTTTCCCGTTCAAATTTCCCCTCCATCAAAATGTCTCGTCTTCTGTCATCCGTCTCTGTCTCAGTCTCTGTCTTTTTTCTGTTGCTGTCCATGTTGTCTTTGATATTTCTTCTGTTTTGGTGTTTTCAAAAGTCTGATTATCTGGTTGATGTGCTGCTTCCACTGATGTATCTATCTCCCACCTCTGACACTTGCATACAGCTGCCATGTGATAGCTCCTCTTTGCAACTACTGTCATCTTCACCAAGAGTTTTGAGGTTAAATTTGCTCATAATATTGTCGTCTATTCGCTATTGTCCATGTACTAGTTGTAATTTATATTCGCTCTTGCCCATGTAGTTCTAATTTATTGCATATTATCTTATCTTATGTGATCTTTTAATTTTATGCATTTGTGACACTTGATTCTATATTATTTTTGGGACACACTATTGATTCTATAATATGATAACAGTTTTCAAGCTTTTGTGTTATCTTACGTGTGATTCTCATGTGTTAGTCCATATCTTTAATCTGATTGTTTTGGGAGCCTTTGCGTTGGTTAGAAACAGACTTCAAACACAGCTTATTTACTTGCTAGTTTGATGAGTTGAAGCATCTGTGTGTGGAGGCGCCCGTCAGGGTGGCAAGGTTGGTAGAGACGTGAGTTCGCAATTTGCAGCGTCCCTGTGCATTCGGTCAGCGGTTCGAGTCCGCCTAGTTCGTGCTGACGTGGCTGCGCTTTGTATAGTCAATAACCTTGTAGTTGGTACTTGCAAAGTGTCTAGATAGGATGAAAATCTTATCTTATCTGTGTGTGGAGGAATGTCTGATTAGTTGACCAGTATTGTATCTTAGTGTGTACGTTGCAGGCCTGGAGGAGGTTGAGGTATAGCATGTGATACTTATATTGATTATTTCACTGGTATATTCATGTGACATAGTTATCCATTAGTTTGTGCGTGTGTGTGTGCCTAGTTTTGGGGTGTTGTGTAGTGGCTGGTCTAACGGTCACACCTTCACACTGGTGGTTCAGAGTGCCGTGGGAGTGTGATCCTGACAACACCATATCAGACACAGACAGATGACGGCTGTTGGGCGACTACCGGAGTTTTTCTATTTTTACAACTGGCCGTTATATAACATGTGGGATGGCAGACTGCAGGAATCTTGTTCAATGCATAATGCAATAGCTGCTTCACACTAATGACCCAGCAGTGAGTCCGGTAGAGAAGAATGTCAGTGTTTGGAAATATGTGCCAGATTTTGTTAGGGGAGCTGAATGAGTCACGGAATGCATGTTAATCTTTGTGACAATGATCCGCAAGAACACTACTATAGGTTTAAGGCCATAATGGTATCAGAGGAGAATTTATACCTTAGTACGGAGGTAAAGCAAGTAATGACGAATGCCGACCATAGAATTTAAAGCGTATTATCGACTGTCTAACCTCATAAAACATTACGGGAAAATCTGACGTTGATGATGATGATGATGAGTGTGGAGGTAAAGATCCCAAGGGAGATATATGAGTTAGGTGTATATAGGCTTCCAGATAGATCTAATGTTAAGATTTTGAAGATGAGATGACAAACCTTGATAGATGAATGTAAGAGTGGGGCTCAGTAATGTCTGTAATGATGATTGATTGATTTAATGCCAAAAACAGGGGGAAATGTGCCAGACATCAGAGGGGATATGGCACTATGGCAAAGCATAAAAAGGGAAATAGAAATAAGAATATAAGAAATAAAAAGGGGGGGTTATAGAAAAAGAGTGAAACTGGTGATGTTAGTAATGAAGAGCACAAGGAAGTATGAAGATATATCACCAAATTAGACAAAGAGTTACATGCTCAGAATGTAAATACTATATTCTAAACAGTTAAGTAATTACTACAAGGTACAAAGACTCGTATGTATATTAGAGGATGGTGATGTAGTGTGTGTCTTTTTGACGAAGATTTCACTCACTCACAAATTAGGCTAACGTCAGTCTTACAAAGAATCAAGGGAATATCTGGCGCTAAAAAAAGTCCTCGGCTTATAATTTTTGTGTTTATTTACAGTGATACCTTGGAACTGGAACGCTCCTTATCTTGAACAACTTGGAATTCAAACAAACAGGGTTGCCATTTGGTGTTTTTCATTACCAAATTAGGGTAAATTTGTTAATGAAAAATTTGCTTTGGGAATTTTGACTGCCCTGGAAATTTGTTTTGAATACAGGTATTCAATTTACTTTGTGCAAGTTTGTTTATAGAAACTTGTAATTTGGATCCACAAAATTACTGTGCGTTTGATTGAATGCCGTCACAGAAACTCGGCTTTGACAGAGGGGAAAAAAGAACATTTTACGAGATTAAGCATTTCCTTGACAAAAATCATATACAATTGAAAAAAATGACTTGTAAGCAAAGAAAGGACTGATAATTGCAGTGGTATACAACATGGTTATTTGTCGAGCGTTTTTTTTTTTTGTTTTTTTTAACGAAAGGGCTTATTTTTTTTAATGAAAGGGTTTTAATACAGTAAGGTCCTCAGTGTCTACCTAACTAGTGAAGGACTAGGATGCATCAAGGGGGAAAGTAGGTCACTGCGGCCCCCTGGGATTGTATTTCTAGCCTTTGCTTTGTTCCTAACCATGTGTTTGGCGTTTGAGAGAAGGACAAAAGGTGGCAAGCCGACTGTCTGCTGTATGAATTTTACTTATTGTTATTATTATTATTTTTATTATTATCCCTCCCTCCTTTCTTCCTGCATTCTTTCCTTCCTCTCTTCCCTTTCTTCCTTCCTCTCTTCCTTCCTTCCTTCCTTATTTCCTTCCTTCCTTATTTCCTTCCTTCCTTCCTACCTTCTTCCCTCCCTTCCCTCTATCCTTCCTTCCTTCCTTCCTTCCTTCCTTCCTTCCTTATTTCCTTCCTTCCTTTTCCTTCCTTCCTTCCTACCTTCTTCCCTCCCTTCCTCTATCCTTCCTTTCCTTCGTCCTTCCTTCCTTCTCCTTCCTTCCTTCCTTCCTTCCTTCTTCCTTCCTTCTTCCTTCCCTCTTCCTTCCTTTCCTTCCTTCCTCCTTCCTTCTTCCTCCTTCCCTCTTCCTTCCTTCCTCCTTTCCTTCCTTCCTTCCATTCCTCTTCCTTCCTTCCTTCCTTCCTTCCTTCCTTCCTTCCTCCTTCTCCTTCCTTCCTTCCTTCCTTCCTTCCTCCCTTCTTTCCTCCTTTCCTCCTTTCCCTCTTTCAATTCTTCCTTCCTCCCTTCTTTCCTCCCTTCCTTCATTACTTCCTTCCTTCCTTCTCTTGCGTAGTGTTTTGAGTGGTCTTGTATAGTCTAGTCCTTTTAATTCGATACCTTAGAACTCCATTTTCTCCCTTCTTATTACTTTCCCTCCTTAAGTGGACTGCGTTTAAGTTGAGTGAATAAGCATTTGTTTAGTCTTTCGTCTAAGTGGTGCTTGTAGTGGAGAGTAATGGGTTGCTTTGGAAAGTAAGGTACATATACGTATAGGATAAGGTGATTTTCTACCTGTCGTGGAGTATAAAGGCTTTTTAAGATGTCCTTTTAATGAGGATAAGGTCTTTTTTTACCTGTCGTTTGGTATAAAGGCTTTTTTAAGATGTCGTTTTAATGTAACTACGAGGTTGTTTTGAAAGAAGGTTAACAATAGAAGGCCATGGGTGTTATTGTCATTCTCACATAACACTCTTGCCATCCTGCACCCTATTATTTTTTAACGAGATGAAAAATCCTGACCCATTACTGCTTACTGACTGATATTTGATGCCAGGAGAAGGGAATACTACGGTTCATCTAAATTTCAACTGTATTTTATCCTAGTTAACCATAATATCAGGTAAACAGGCATGATTTTAAGCATGAGAACTTAAGATAGAATGGAATTTTCGCCTCGTTAAAAAAAATTGACTATAATATGTACATTTATTATGGGACACAGTTTGCTTACTCACAGTTGTCAAATATATGAAGTGAATCTGACTTTGGAAATACACAAGTTATGAGTCAGATGAGGAAGCAAGAAGAGGAGGTAAAGAGAGATAATATAATGGTAAAGATATGTAAATTATGCAAGTTTAGCACGGTAATAAATGTTCAAATATCCACCTGCTCGGTTTTTCATAAGAGGTGTTATTCACTTCAACATTAGCCGGAGAAAGATATGTTAATTTCGCAAGTTTAGTACCATAATAAGTTCTCAAATATCTACCTGCTTGGTTTTTCATAAGAGGTGTTATTCACTTTAACATTAGCCGGAGAAAGACATGTTAATTTCGCAAGTTTAGTACCATAATAAGTTCTCAAATATCTACCTGCTTGGTTTTTCATAAGAGGTGTTATTCACTTCAACATTAGCCGGAGAAAGACATGTTAATTTCGCAAGTTTAGTACTGTAATAAGTTTTCAAATATCTACCTGCTCGGTTTTTCATAAGAGGTGTTATTCACTTTAACATTAGCAGGAGAAAGACATGTTAGTTATGCAAGTTTAGCACGGTAATAAGTTTTCAAATATCCACCTGCTCGGTTTTTCATAAGAGGTGTTATTCACTTTACAACATTAGCCGGAGAAAGACATGTTAATTTCGCAAGTTTCGTACCATAATAAGTTTTCAAATATTTACCTGCTTACTTTTTCTTATGAGGTGTTGTGTTATTCATAAGAACATAAGAACATAAATAAGGAAAATAAGGAAGCTACAAGAGGCTGTGAGACCTACATGTGGTCCCTGTAATTCACTTCAACACTAGCAGGAGGATAGATCAAGTATTGTATGGTGGGAGGAACCAGAAACAGACACGTGGAAGTCTTGTCATAGATGTTGTAGGCGTTATAGTTATGTAGGACTCCTTCAATCAGACACCTAAGCCCTATCTACCTATAACGCCAACAATGTCTGTGTGATGTTATAGTTATGTAGGACTCTTTAATTAAACACATAACGCCTACCTACCTATAACGCCAACAATGTCTGTGTGACGTTATAGCTATGCAGGACTCTTTCAATTAAACACATAACGCCTACCTACCTATAACGCCAACAATATCTGTGTGATGTTATAGTTAAGTAGGACTCTTTCAATTAAACACATAAGTCCTACGTACCTATAACGCCACCAATGTCTGTGTGACGTTATAGTTATGTAGGACTCTTTAATTAAACACATAACTCCTACCTACCTATAACGCCAACAATGTCTGTGTGACGTAGTGAGGTTTTATGTGTCGCTACTCGTGGTGTTTGAGTGGCGTGTGACTCATAGTGTTGTGAGATGACTTTGAATAGGAGTTTTGACCGTGTTGCAGAGATAGAGGTATGGTGTTAGCAGCAACATATGTAAAGGAACCTCTCTTTGAGTTCCTGGCTTGGATCATTCACAACCATGTCTGTTATGCACTGGGATCTTTATGGTACACACTGCAGCATAGTTTTTCAGCCACAGGTTTTGGTCATGGTTGCTCCCTAGTTTGTTGTCAGGCACAGTTTAGACGTCCTTAATTTTTGTCTAACCTTGTTTAGAAATTGTCAGACACAGTTTAGAGTTCTTTAATTTATATATAGCCTTGTTGGAGGGTCATGTATACTCTGGCTATCCCTCAGCTAACTTAAGGTCATGTTTGATTGACCTCCCAGCCTCCGTGTGGGGTTTATACGGAAGACCCTGCAGACAGTCCGCCAGTCCTGCCACCCTACGTCTCTGATTGGTTGTCCAGCAGTGGCGTTTGTGATCCTAACTCATTGTCTAACTCGTCCTAACCTAACCTAACACTAATAGGCTTTGTTTATATGTGTGACTTCATCAGGCGGCGAGTTACGAACCAATCACAAAATCCTAACTCATTGTCTAACTCATTGTCCTAACCTAACCTAACACTTATAAGCTTACTTATATGTGCGACTTTATCAGGCGACGAGTTACAAACCAATCACAAAATCCTAACTCATTGTCTAACTCGTTGTCCTAACCTAACCTAACACTTATAAGATTTGTTTATATGTGCGACTTTATCTGGCGGCGAGTTACGAACCAATCACAAAATCCTAACTCATTGTCTAACTCTTGTCTAACTCATTGTCCTAACCTAACCTAACACTTATAAGCTATGTTTATATGTGTGACTTTATCAGGCGGCGAGTTACGAATCAATCACAAAAGCCGCTGATGGACAACTAATTTGTGACGTAGGGTGACAGAACTGGCGGACTGTCTGCTAGGCCTTTCGGTTTATACACAGTTTCCTGCTTGTATATCTTAGTTACCAAGTTATCCATTCTAGTGGCAAGGAGACTCACACAGGTCTCCATCTGTCTACCTAATTACTCGCCTAAGGTTTTGTTTTGACACTCCAGTCTTGGTTGTGTTGTGTGCACCATAGTATCTTATATATATATATTTGTAGTGATGCCTATCTCAATACACTTGCACCCTTTTTACCCATTTTGCTATAGTAACAGATAGCAACAGATAACATATAACAGATAGCAACAGATAACAGATAATAACAGATAGCAACAGATAACATATAACAGATAGCAACAGATAACAGATAATAACAGATAGCAACAGATAACAGATAATAACAGATAGCAACAGATAACATATAATAGATAGCAACAGATAACAGATAATAACAGATAGCAACAGATAACATATGCAACAGATAATAACAGATAATAACAGATAGCAACAGATAACAAAACAGATAATAACAGATAGCAACAGATAACAGATAACAGATAGCAACAGATAACATATTACAGATAGCAACAGATAACAGATTGTAACAGAGTAATTCTTTAATCACAGAAGCTTCAGGTGTTGTGGTGAAGGCAATTTTAGATTTCATAACTCTTGTCAAAAGTGACTTGTATGTCTATGCATAACTTTTACATCCCTCTCCTTATAGTTCTGGATAGTTCGTGCATTATGCCGTACATTTTGATTCCTTACACACATTGATAGTATTGCTTCACGCATGAATATATATACTCAGTCACTCACGCCACTCAGTCATATTATAGTGACCAAAATAGCAAGTCATTGTAGTGAGCTTCAGCACAGTAAGTCATAATAGTATAATAGAATATAATGAAACATAATTTTTAATATTGCACCAGCATTGTAAAAAATTGAACAGAGCATCTCAGAACGTAACCTTGCATGAAGTGATGGCAATGCGATCGTGTATTGTATTGTGAAAGTTAACGTTCATTGTGACAGTCGGAACATTTGTCGGTACACTTCACTCACGAAAGAAGTTTGAACAGCTTTTCATGTAACGCTGGGTCGTGTGAGTGTCGCATAAATGAACAGTAGAACATAAGGAAGCTACAAGATGCCGTGAGACGTGGTTGTTCCTGTAAACACATTGCTTGGACGTGAGATAAGCTCAAAGAAAATAAGGAAGCTACAAGATGCCGTGAGATGTGGTTGTTCCTGTAAACACATTGCTTGGACGTGAGATAAGCTCGAAGAAAATAAGGAAGCTACAAGATGCCGTGAGACGTGGTTGTTCCTGTAAACACATTGCTTGGACGTGAGATAAGCTCGAAGAAAATAAGGAAGCTACAAGAGGCCGTGAGAGGTGGTAGTTCCTGTAAACACATTGCTTGGACGTGAGATAAGCTCGAAGAAAATAAGGAAGCTACAAGATGCCGTGAGACGTAGTAGTTCCTGTAAACACATTGCTTGGACGTGAGATAAGCTCGAAGAAAATAAGGAAGCTACAAGATGCCGTGAGACGTAGTAGTTCCTGTAAACACATTGCTTGGACGTGAGATAAGCTCGAAGAAAATAAGGAAGCTACAAGATGCCGTGAGACGTAGTAGTTCCTGTAAACACATTGCTTGGACGTGAGATAAGCTCGCTACACCAGGAAACAGAAAACACAGATGTCAGGAATAGTTTAGTCTGTGCATCAAAAAATTTATTGTTAGTGGAGGTAAAACCGAGCTTGACGTGGCGGCTAAGAACAGAAGAAAATAAGAAAGCTACAAGAGGCCGTGAAATCATGATGGTAGTTCTTGTTCCTGCCCAGACTATGATCGATGCAAAGGCCTTGTCTCTTCAAACATAAACTTGAGAAAAAGGAAGGAGAGAAGACTTATTTAGGACTTTAAAGAAGGAGATAGGACTTTTTTTAGGACTTTAAAGAAGGAGATAAGACTTTTTTTACGACTTTAAAGGAGGAGATAAGACTTTTTTAGGGCTTTAAAGGAGATAAGACTTTTTTAGGGCTTTAAAGGAGATAAGACTTTTTTTACGACTTTAAAGGAGGAGATAAGACTTTTTTTTTAGGGCTTTAAAGGAGATAAGACTTTTTTAGGGCTTTAAAGGAGATAAGACTTTTTTTAGGGCTTTAAAGAAGTAGATAAGACTTATTTAGGCTTTAAAGAAGGAGATAAGACTTATTTAGGACTTTAAAGAAGGAGATAAGACTTTTTTAGGACTTTAAAGAAGGAGATAAGACTTATTTAGGACTTTAAAGAAGGAGATAAGACTTTTTTAGGGCTTTAAAGGAGATAAGACTTTTTTTAGGGCTTTAAAGAAGTAGATAAGACTTTTTTAGCACTTTAAAGGAGGAGATAAGACTTTTTTAGCACTTTAAAGAAGGAGATAAGACTTTTTTAGCACTTTAAAGGAGATAAGACTTTTTTAGGACTTTAAAGGAGGAGATAAGACTTTTAGGGCTTTAAAGAAGGAGATAAGACTTTTTTAGCACTTTAAAGGAGGAGATAAGACTCTTTTAGCACTTTAAAGGAGGAGATAAGACTTATTTAGGACTTTAAAGGAGATAAGACTTTTTTAGGACTTTAAAGGAGGAGATAAGACTTTTAGGGCTTTAAAGAAGGAGATAAGACTTATTTAGGACTTTAAAGGAGGAGATAAGACTCTTTTAGCACTTTAAAGGAGGAGATAAGACTTATTTAGGACTTTAAAGAAGGAGATAAGACTTATTTAGGACTTTAAAGGAGGAGATAAGACTCTTTTAGCACTTTAAAGGAGGAGATAAGACTTATTTAGGACTTTAAAGAAGGAGATAAGACTTATTTAGGACTTTAAAGGAGGAAATAAGACTCTTTTAGCACTTTAAAGGAGGAGATAAGACTTTTTTACGACTTTAAAGGAGATAAGACTTTTTTTAGGACTTTCAAGAAGGCGATAATAAGTTTTTGGTGCCTATGAGACCCAGGAGGCGGCGATGCAAGCCCTCACATGGCATGGTAGGCACGGCGGGAGAGGAAGTAGGGCCAGTACACCATGTTAAAGACGAGGAAGAGGGCGGGGAGGAGGATGGGGGTGTAGGTCTCCAGTCTGGCCTCCCACACCGCACTCCACTTGGCGGCGGCGACCTCCTCAGACTGTAGGGAAGGGGAGACCGGAGACTCGGTTAGTAGTGGTATTTTAGCTCTTATTTTATGTTTATTTATCGTACTACAACTTTTGGGCTGTAGAAGATGAATAGATGTGTGAGAAATATCTTGTTATATCATGAGTGAGGGAAGCGGAGACAAAATTAGCAGTGGTATTTTTCTCTTATATTATGTTTGTTTACTACAACTTTTGGATTGTAGAAGGTGAAAAAATGTGTATGAATTGTGTTATAAGTTAAGTGTTGAGTCTTGTGAGTTAAATATCTTGCATTGTGAGTAAGAAGGGAAGGGAGGTCTCAATGAGTAGTGGTATCATTTTCTATTATAGGCTTTATTTCTACTTTTAGGCTGTTGATGAAAAGATGTGAAAACGAAATATCTTGCATCATGAGTAAGAAGGGAAAGGGACTCGATTAGCAGTGGTATTTTTTCTCATATATTATAGTTTATTTACTACTTTTGGGCTGTTGAAGATGAAAAGATGCTCTATAAACAGTGGTATATTTTTTCTTATATGTTCATTTACAACTTTTGAGCTGTTGAAGATGAAAAGAGGCTCAATAAACGGGGGTATTTTTTTGTTATATGTTCATTTACAACTTTTGAGCTGTTGAAGATGAAAAGATACTCAATTAGCAGTGGTATTTTTCCTATTATACAGTGGAAAACTCCCTATAACGGAAAGGAGGTTGCCTGAACTATTCCGTTATAGAGAGGTTCCACTGTAGTATGTTTATTTATACAACGTTATGGCTGTAGAAGATGAAAAGATGTGAGAGTTAAATATCTTGCATGACGAGTAAGAAGTTAAGGGAAGGGGAAGACTCAATTAGCAGTGGTAATTTTTTTTATTATATTTACTTACAACAACTTTTTGGGACTGTTGATGAGAAGATGAGTTAAATATCTTGCATTTAAGGTTTGTCCTCTATAGATATTATAAAGACCTGTAATTTGTTTATGGGAGAATCACGCCTGTATGAGGAAAGACATAGAAGTTTTGTGTGAACTTTGATGTTACTGGTGATAGGAGATGCTTCCATGCAAACTTAGTGTTAATTTTGTCCTGTGATAAGTAGGTTAGTTTTTGACTGATGTAGGAATTTTTTAAACAACAGAATTTGGCTCCTGATCAAACTATGGAGAACTGTAAGCTTAAAGTTAAATTAGGGATTGGTTCAAAGTAATGCTAGGTTACTGAAAATCATAACTATTGCTTCATGGGGAAATGTAGAATGCTGAAATTATGAAATACACCAAATTGTTGTCAAGTGTATAGTCAATTTTTTTTATTATGGTCAAAATGCAGTAAGGAAGCCACGCCCCCTGCCTGCCCTTCTATTCTACGGGGCAGCTGATTGGTGCATTCCTCGTATCATCACTACCAATCACAATATCTTCACTACTTAACAGCGGCGTGACCACTGGACAGAGCAATCTTCACTACAGAGGGTGACAAAATCCAAAATCCCTCTGTAGTGAAGATTGCTCTGTCCAGTGGTCACGCGCTGTTAAGTAGTGAAGATATTGTGATTGGTAGTGATGATACATAGGAGTGCACCAATCAGCTGCCCGTAGAATAGAAGGGGAGGGAGGGGGCGTGGCTTCCTTACTGCATTTTGACCTTAATAAAAAAAATAGACTATAGTTAATGTTTTGTGACAGTGAAACGTTTGTTAGACACAGTATAGTTAGCAGGTTTGTGAGGGCTGAGAGAGCAGGGAAGCGTTAGAGTTTATCTTGTAACTAACATTAACCCCTTCACACCCAGATCTTTCATTTGCTATAAAAAATTGTATGTTGTTGAGCCATAAAATAACGAAAAGTAACAGAATATACCAAATTAGTTAGTGGGCAAGGATACTAAACAGGTCATATCTATAAAACATTGCTTATAGTTCACTAAAAATTGTGTAATGCTACCCAAATTACAATGGAAATTATGCTCTGGGTCTCAAGGGGTTAATGTTTTGTGACAGTGAAGGCGTTTGTTAGATACAGTCTATAGAATAAGTAGGTTGGTGAGAGATAAGAGCAGGGAAGCGTTAGAGTTTAACCTTGTAACTAACATAAATCATTGATGAGTTATTTTACAGGTGCAACGCAATAGAAGAACATAAGTCACGTGTTACTTCGCCACGGTAATGTTATGTTAAGTTATGCTCCAAGCCATGATAATTAGGGCAAGATTGAATAGATAACACCGTGATGTTTCTTATCTATGCTGCAAACAGAGGCTGATGAAAATAAAAGGAAGACAAAAACTGTGAAGTGATGAGATATCTTAGCCAGGGTGACATAGGCCTGCTGTTTGGCTACTTTTGATGTCATGGAAAGAATCACGGAGATGAATAATAAAGTGGAATTAGTTTTGATTATTTGAAGTTTTCTTGACCAGTCACTGATAGGCAAAGGCACAGTCTAATATCAGACTGGGGTAATATTAGACTGGGTAGACTGGGTAATATTAGACTGGGTAATATTAGACTGGGTAATATTAGACTGGGTAATATTAGACTGGGTAATATTAGACTGGGTAATATTAGACTGGGTAATATTAGACTGTGGGTAATATTAGACTGGGTAATATTAGACTGGGTAATATTAGACGGTAATATTAGACTGTGGGTAATATTAGACTGGGTAATATTAGACTGGGTAATATTAGACTGTGGGTAATATTAGACTGGGTAATATTAGACTGGGTAATATTAGACTGTGGGTAATATTAGACTGGAATATTAGACTGGGTAATATTAGACTGGGTAATATTAGACTGTGGGTAATATTAGACTGGGTAATATTAGACTGGGTAATATTAGACTGGGTAATATTAGACTGGGTATATATAAAAAAAAAAAATAGACTGGGTAAAGGTAAAGATTCCGGAATACGCTATGCTGCGCGTGGCCTCGGTGCTCATTCCGTTGCATTATTTACCCTAGAGTAGCGACAACTTGATTTATGGGCGCCATCATTATTTAGTTAACGCTAATTTATGCATGGCTCTACTGTATGTATCAGAAAACGAAATATAGCAATGGAAAGCTAATAAAATTCTGCTTTATTGATATCTTCCATTTATAAGCTGTCCCACAAAGTTTTACATGACGAGTTTTAAGTGAATGTTAAGTTCATCATATTTCTTCAGAGTCTCATAATGACCTTTATTTAATGTGTTTTACTGTGTTTTATGTGATAATCTTATAGAACAAACATTTCTGAAGATAACAGTATATCCTTTATACATATATAACATGATATACTGCGGGGTCATCCCTTGAGAACTTCCCCGGGTCTTGGGTGAACGAAGAGGCCCTGGTAGCAAGATGGCGCCCAGTAGCGTTTAACATAGGGCCAATGAGTGGCGGTACCCTCTTATTACAGACCCTAATCTACCCTAGCCCTTGAGTCTGTGGTGGTGAAACATAGTTTACCCCGACCAAGGGCGTAGCCAGGAAAAATAATAGGGGGGGGCCACCTCCCAATGATGGTTGAGGGGTGGGTGCCTTAATCAGCTGGGGGTCTGGGAGGCGCTGTAAGCGCCCCAGAAATATTTTTGAAGATATGACTTAATTGGGGGCATATTGAGCCCTATGGGGGGTCATTTATTGGTTCTTTGCATGATATTCAATATAGTAAAATTGATGAAATTATACCATACACTCCTAAAGAAGATGTGTTGAATTGGGGGTGGCCATGGCCCCATTGGCCCCCCCTCTGGCTACGCCTTGACCCCGAGATGTTCAACAAAACAGTTTCGAACCTATTATATAACCTATTGACTTGACCCTGCATTAACATTGGATTCTCTATAAGAATTTAGTTTCGTTAAATTACTATAAAAAAAAAATAGGCGCGTCACCGCACTGAGAACATGCCTTGCGGTGGCGTCACTTCCTGATCATAGAGCGTCGAAATATGATAATGAGCTATTTATGAATATACATGAATGCATTTGGACTTTTTATCAATAACATGCATCTGTATCCGGTGAATTAGTTCCTGCTATCTATATATGTCAAGAAGAACAGTGATGGTGGTGTTGTGCGTCAAGGTGGTTGTGGCGTTGTGGCGTGTGCGCAGGCGCGGCGGACAGTGTTGCCAGATTCAGGGAAATTTACCTGTTTGAGGGACATTTTGGTTTCGCAAGGGAAAAAAAAGAGGCAAAAAAGGGAAGAAAAGATACAATTTTGTTGATCATAATATATAATGTATGTTTGTGTGTGTGTGATAGGGAAAATCTAAGGCAATAAGGGAAATTTTGACTTCCACACAAGTAAATTTTAGCTAGTTTATCTGGCAACACTGGCGGCAGCGCGGGTCCTCGGGGGAAGCCTGAACACGCGGCGGCAAGGTAAGCCTTTTCTCTGTTATGTGCATGGTTTACAGCTTTACTACTACCCAAGACATGTGACAGGGTACTCTGAGACACTCGTTATTGAATGAGAGTAGTTAGATGCTACGGATATCCTGACAATGGCTACACATTATACCTGATTAAAGTTACGCTCATGTTCCCACAGCCTGCCCGATTCACTAGCATTTTTTGACGTGGGTATTTAAAGCTTTTGAGTAACTATTATTACTTGCAAGTGTTCTCATGGAAAGCTATATTGCCTGTAACATATATCAGGGTAGAAGTTAAGATTTAAAGGCAGTGAGCTAAGAGAGATGGTGTATGGTACTCACGTCTACCGGATCTCTCGTCCCCGGCGGCGAGAGTTCCAAGGCCAACTTTTCACGTTGGCGAGTGTACCTATTTTGTACGACCCAGTAGCCTATATACAGTAGATATATCGGTAAATTTACGGTTTAGGTCATCCCGCGATTTCGAGGCCGAAACTTCGTATTTTTAAATAGTTTTGATGTGTGTTTAATGAATCTGACACTCGTTTTTGTCGGAAATAAATTTTTGTTTACAGGTGTGGGGGTGCCCCCCGCCCCGCCCCGCAAACCTTGCTCCGCTTCGCACTACCGTAGTGATGATAATTTTCCGCTTTGAAAATATTCCAAATAAATGAATGCCTATGAAATAATATAGGAAAAACTTTGGATAATTTATAGTTTCACCCAACCAACGATTTTCTGATGCGCCTTAGGTTTTTCTGGTGTGTTTTTATGTGTTTTGAATGAATCTGCTAACCGTTTCTGTTGCAATTATTATTATTATTATTATTATTTTTTTTTTTTTTTTTTTTTTTGTTAAAGGTAGATAAAGGTTTTTTTTATTTATTTTTATTTTTTATAGTTAGGTAAAGGTTAGGTTAGGTTTAGGTTAATTTTTTGTTGTTGTCATTTTTGCAAAAAAAAGCAAAAAAAAAAATTGCTACAGAAACGGTTAGTAGATTCATTAAAAACACAGAAAAACACCAGAAAAACATAAGGACGCATCAGAAAATCGTTGGTTGGGTGAAACTATAAATTGACCAAAACTTTTTCATGATAGTAATTATGCCTACCATTTGCTGTAGGCCTTTTGAGTCAGTCTTGGGAAGGCATGAATGACTGTGACTGTGACTGTGTGAGGAGTGTGGTGGCAGGCAAGGGAGGAATAAAAATCTAAATACAGTTATTATTTTAGATTTTGGGCTGAATGACGCTGACGTAGAACCAGAATAATGACGAATTTGTGTTATTTTGTTCGTCATCAAGTCTGGCAGCAAGAAAATAATACGCGTAATTACATGTAAGGTTTTTTTCACGCCGGGAGGGTAAAAAAAAAGGAAAATATGGGGCCATACGATAAACTGCGCATGGCCTCGGTGCTCATCTCCGTCGCATTAGCGCCCTTGAGCATGAGAGACAGAGAGAGAGAGAGAGAGAGAGAGAGGAGAGAGAGAGAGAGAATAAAACTCACTCTAGAATTCGAAGCAGACGAGGTCGAAGCTCCCGCAGAAGCCAACATGACCTCGGGCGGTATCAGGTCAGCAGGCGGCCGCGGTGTGACCTGGACCTCGGGCTGTACTTTCCGCCTGCCCTTTGACCCCGACGTGACCCTGGCTATGCGGATGAGTCTGATGACCACCGTGTACTCCACCAGGACCGCGAAGTTGAGGGTGATGCAGCAGAGCATCCACACGTCAATGGCCTTGGCGTAGGACACTTTTGGACTCTCGGCCCTTGTGTGAGAGAGAGAGAGAGAGAGAGAGAGAGAGAGAGAGAGAGAGAGAGAGAGAGAGAGAGAGAGAGAGAGAGAGAGAGAGAGAGAGAGAGAGAGAAAAAACAAAGAAAGGATGAGAAGACAGAATTTTGTGAGAATGTAAAAAAAGATTATTATTGAGAGAGAGAGAGAGAGAGAGAGAGAGAGAGAGAGAGAGAGAGAGAGAGAGAGAGAGAGAGAGAGAGAGAGAGAGAGAGAGGAGAAGGAAGATAGGAGAGAAGAAAAGGGGATATAGGAACAGAAAGAAGGAAGATAGAAAGGGAAGGGAGATAAAAAAGAGGAGAGTTGAAGTAGAAAAGAAAGAAGTTGCAAAGAGAGAGAGAGAGAGAGAGAGAGAAGAGAGAGAGAGAGAGAGAGAGAGAGAGAGAGAGAGAGAGATTTTAATAACACTTACAATGGTTGCTGTGAAATGATTCCTGCAGTTTTATAGAAGTACATACATTAGGAATAATAAGACTATATAATAAATAATACTAAGAATAATAATAAGAGAAACAGAGATTTATTACTAAGGGAGTGTACTACTAAGTGAGAGAGGAAAAAATATATTAATGATGGTAATTATGATGATGAAGATTGTAATTATGCTTGGACAATTTTGGGCTATTTTGGACATTTGGGGGCATTTTTTTTTTACAATTTGCGGCTATTTTTGGACAGTTTGGAGCTATTTTGGGCATTTCCTGAACAATTTTGGGCAACGTTTGGTGAATGTTGGGCTATTTTTAGACAATGTGGGGCTAATGTGGACAATTCAGCAATGGTTGCCGCGATAACTTTTTTTTCAACTTGCGATAACGATAAAACGATAATTTTTTCCCCAACATGCGATAAACAATAAACGATAAAAAATTTCAAAACCCACCTGCGGTAAGCGAATAAACGATAAACGATAGCGATAAAAAAATTTTAACTTGCGATAACAAAAGCGATAAATGATAAGTGCCTTATTTAGTTGAAATATTAAAAAAGCATACAAACTATTTTTCCACAGTGAAAATTAATTAAACGGTTGCCAATCAAGATTTGTGAGTGTACAAAATCAACTACAATAGTACCAGAGCTACAGAAAACGTAACAAAAAATATTTAAACGTCACGGCTACGTCACCAATTCAACAAATCATACAAATGTTGGTCTAACGCGTTCTGGCGGTCAACTTCTTGGGCAACACGAGTTGAAAAATGTTGACCAGTGGTTAACTGTACAAATGTTGTTGCCACCTCTTCATTTAATCTATTAATTTATAAGTTCTCAATTTCTTCTAGAT
This sequence comes from Chionoecetes opilio, assembly GCA_016584305.1. NCBI lineage: Eukaryota > Metazoa > Arthropoda > Malacostraca > Decapoda > Majidae > Chionoecetes > Chionoecetes opilio. Next base: position 74,086 of record JACEEZ010007160.1, read on the forward strand.
ATGCACCTCACAGATATACCAGAAAATGGTAAAGTCGTACTGATACTACAATAGTACAATCTGGCACTTATACAAATTGGCACCCTGACTGGCGCACTGCAGCTGTGATTGGCCAGCTAAAACACACAACACTTGGCAGCTCTCATATAGGTTTTCAGGTTGAAAACGTCAGGCGGGCTGTTGTGGACTATTGCGCGTGCACATTTTCTAATTTTACAAGTCTCTTTGAATTAGTTTATCGTCCTCATTTTTGGGACTAGCGGTAAGTGAATGAGCGATAATTTTAGAAAACTTTGCGATAACGATAACGATAAAGTTGACTCCATAATTATCGTTTATCGTTTTCGCTCATTTTATCGCACGCGGCAACCACTGCAATTCAGGGCTATTTAGGGCATTGGTTGAACAATTTTGGGTATTTTTGGTCATTTGGGCTATTTTTGGACATTTGGGGGCTATGTTGGGCATTTTCTGAACACTTGGGCAGCTTTTGGTCAATTTTGGGCTATTTTGGGCTAAATTTGGGCGGATTATTTACTAAAAATAATCCGCTCCCTTCTTCTCCTCTTCCTCCTTTTCCTCTTCCTCCTCCTTCTCCTCCTTTAATAACACTTAGAATGGTTGCTGTGAAATGATTCCTGCTGTCTTATACAAGTACATTCGGAATAAGACTAAATGTACTTTTTCTTCAGTCTGTAAACCACTTTCCTACACTCCCTTAATAATAATAGTGTTAATTTTATTATGCTTATGTTTGTACTCTCTCTCTCTCTCTCTCTCTCTCTCTCTCTCTCTCTCTCTCTCTCTCTCTCTCTCTCTCTCTCTCTCTCTCTCTCTCTTCTTTCTTTTCTCTTCTTTCTCTACTCTTCTCCAAAATCACTTCTCTTATAATAATATCTCTCTTTCTCTTCTAGTACACTCCCTTAAATAATTCTCTCTCTCTCTCTCTCTCTCTCTCTCTCTCTCTCTCTCTCTCTCTCTCTCTCTCTCTCTGCCCGTCAGGGTGGCAAGGTTGGTAGAGACGTGAGTTCGCAATGTGCAGCGTCCCTGTGCATTCGGTCAGCGGTTCGAGTCCGCCTAGTTCGTGCTGACGTGGCGGCGCTTTGTATAGTCAATAACCTTGTAGTTGGTACTTGCAAAATGTCTAGATAGGATGAAAATCTTATCTTATCTCTCTCTCTCTCTCTCTCTTTGCTCTCTCTCTCTCGCCTCTCTCTCTTCTCTCTCTCTCTCTCTCTCTATCTCTCCTCTCTCTCTCTCTCTCTCTCTCTCTCTCTCTCTCTCTCTCTCTCTCTCTCTCCCCCCCCCAAACCAATTCTCCCTTAACAATCTCTCTCTCTCACCATACTTTTTATCCAGTCTTTAAACCATGCACTTTCTAACACTCCTCCCTCCCTTAATAATACCCTTAATAAAAAATAATGATCTTAACCACTCCTCTCTCTCTCTTTCTCTCTCACCTCGCCGCGTTGAACATGGAGACCAGCGTGAGGAGCGAGGTGATCGTGAGCACCATCCTGCCGGGCACCACGCGGGGGGGCACCAGGAAGGTAAGCCAGCACACCACCACCACCAGGCCGGAGGGCAGGTAGGTGTTGAGTAGGTAGTAACTCACCTTGCGGGATAACACCACTTGGACTTGGACCTGTGGGAAGCTGCCTGTGTGTGTGTGGGGGGGGGGGGGGTGATATTGGGGGTGTGGAGGGGTTTATGGAACTGTCGCCGATGGGAATTCTCGCCGAAACACCAAACTAGATCTCTCGCCGACGTGAAATGTTAACCTAACCTGGACATTGGCACCTAACTTAACCTAACTGATCAAGCTAGCGATAGTATTTCATCACTGAATGCAGAAACACGGGTAACACTTGATTAAATGTATATATTGGGTCCTGTAATATCAAGAATTGGAACACTCGACGACGGTGGCGAGAATTCCTATCGGCGACAGTTCCGATACCATGGTACCAATGAAGAAGAATATTTTTGAAGTGTGTTTTGTGTATTTTTTTCGAAGTGCATTTTTGTGTGTCCTTGGCCAGTCCTTTGTGATGTAAAAAAAATGTTATAAGACCGAGGCTTGGTCAGATTTCAGTATTGAACAAAGCATTGGGAATATGCAATCTATAGGACTGCTTCATCACGCCAAAGCTCTCTTTTTCTTAGGGTTTTACTCCTACTGATAAAAATAAAAATAATAAAAATAATAACGAAGTTGAACCCCAACTCAGACTGTCTTAATTTTATTTTAATTTCATGTTTCGAAAGTTATCCTAAGCAAATTATCGGAACCTTTTGATAGAGCACAGTGTCTCGCATCTTATATTCATTAATCTCATAAATAAATGAAAATTATCCTGTAGAAATTTAAAGATCTCTTGGCTGGACTAAGCCCCCAATGTTTCAAGATCCTAAATACACCCCTGACTTGAGGGCTGTGATGGTTGGCCCTTGTGGTGGCGCAAGCAGGATTGTTATAGTGACACCTAGGGTCAGATAACCTATGATTAGAGGCTCATTACCCTGCGTGGTGTTGTGAGTGCGTGGTGAGGTGCGCACGGAACGGTCTGCCGCGAAGGTGACGGTGAACTGGTCTGTGGCGAGGCTCGGGGCGGTCTCCACGGCTGCCTCAGACCACTGGTACTCCACCTCGAAGCTGCGGTACTGGTCTGGGGGCACGGAGGAAGGGGGGGAGGAGGAGGAGGAGGAGAAGGGAAGGAAGGGGGAGGAAGAAGAAGAGGAGGGGGAGTAAGAAGAGGAGGAGGAGGAAGGGGAAGGAAGAAGAGGAGGAGGAGGAGGAGGAAGGGGAAGGGGGAGAAAGAAGAGGGGGAGGAAGAAGAGGAGGAGGAGGAAGGGAGAGGAAGAAGAGGAGGAAGAGGAAGGGGAAGGGGGAGGAGGAGGAGGAGGAGGAGGAGGAGGTTTCTACTTTGATTCTTCGTCTTGAATAATTCTTCTTTTAGCTCTTTATTTTAGTGTCTCATTTTGGGCAATTTTTGGGCTATTTTGGGACAAATTTGGCTATTTTTGGACAATTAACAATTATTGGACAATTAATTATTGGTTACTTTCGGACAATTTTGGACACACACACACACACACACACACCCACACACACACACACACACACACACCCACACACATACACACACACACACACACACACACACACACACACACTCACAGCTCATGAGTCTCACGTAACACAGCTGCTCGTCCAAAGGGTAGGCTGTGAAATCCATGGCGCAGGAAACAGTGGTGATGAGTCTGTGAGGAAGGAATACACGAGTCACCACCATCACCACCATCATCATCACCATCATCACCATCACCACCATCATCACCACCACCATCACTACCATTACTACTACTGCTACTACCACTGGTCCACTACTACTACTACTACTACTACTACTAC
>JACEEZ010007160.1:82500-87500 GCA_016584305.1 Chionoecetes opilio
CGTATCCTGAGAGGGTGCTGGGGTCGTATCCTGGAACACCTGTCGCCGAGCTCTCATATGTCTTGCCTCCTGGGTTGCGATTCTGTGAAGATGACACGAAAAATGATGATTTGATTAGTTACCTGTCTTTCTATCCATCTCTTTCGGTATCATTCCAGATGAACACCGATTTCACTTTGGTGGACGAAACAATTTTTATCTGGTGAGTTTTGATGTGTTTTGAATTAATCTGCTAACTTTCTGCTTTCTGTCGCAATTTTTTTTTTTTTTTTTTTATAGGTAAAGGTTAGTTTTTTTTATAGTTAGGTCAAGGGTTAGGTATCGGTTAGGTTCCATTTTTTTTTGTCAATTTGGCAAAAAAAATAAAAAAATAAAGTCATTTGCGACAGAAACGGTTAGCAGATTAATTCAAAACATCAAAACTCACCAGAAAAAATTGTTTCGTCCACCAAAGGAAGTTCGGTGTTCATCTTTTTTGAACTTTTACCTCATATAACTCTTTACCGCTTTTTTGGAAATTTACCCCTATTTCTAGTAACAACAACAGTAGTAGTAGAAAGAGCAGGAGGAGTAGTAGTGGTAGTTGTAGTAGTAGTAGTAGTAGTAGTAGTAGTAGTAGTAGTAGTAGTAGTAGTAATAACAGCAGCAGTAGTAGGAAGAGCAGGAGGAGTAGTAGTGGTAATTGTAGTAGTAGTAGTAGTAGTAGTAGTAGTAGTAGTAGTAGTAGTAGTAGTAGTAATAACAGCAGTAGTAGTAGTAGGAAGAGCAGGAGGAGTAGTAGTGGTAATTGTAGTAGTAGTAGTAGTAGTAGTAGTAGTAGTAGTAGTAGTAGTAGTATAGTAGTAATAACAGCAGTAGTAGTAGTAGGAAGAGCAGGAGGAGTAGTAGTGGTAATTGTAATAGCAGTAGTAGTAGTAATAACAGCAGTAGTAGTAGTAGGAAGAGCAGGAGGAGTAGTAGTGGTAATTGTAGTAGTAGTAGTAGTAGTAATAACAGCAGTAGTAGTAGTAGGAAGAGCAGGAGGAGTAGTAGTGGTAATTGTAGTAGTAGTAGTAGCAGTATAGTAGTAGTAGTAAGTAGTAGTAGTAGTAGTAATAACAGCAGTAGTAGTAGTAGGAAGAGCAGGAGGAGTAGTAGTGGTAATTGTAGTAGTAGTAGTAGTAGTAGTAGTAATAACAGCAGTAGTAGTAGTAGGAAGAGCAGGAGGAGTAGTAGTGGTAATTGTAGTAGTAGTAGTAGCAGTAGTAGTAATAACAGCAGCAGTAGTAGTAGTAGGAAGAGCAGGAGGAGTAGTAGTGGTAATTGTAGTAGTAGTAGTAGCAGTAGTAGTAGTAGTAGTAGTAGTAGCAGTAGTAGTAGTAGTAGTAGTAGTAGGAAGAGCAGGAGGAGTAGTAGTGGTAGTTGTAGTAGTAGTAGTAGTAGTAATAACAGCAGCAGTAGTAGTAGTAGGAAGAGCAGGAGGAGTAGTAGTGGTAGTTGTAGTAGTAGTAGTAGTAGTAATAACAGCAGCAGTAGTAGTAGTAGTAGTAGTAGTAGTAGTAGTAGTAGTAGTAGTAGTAGTAGTAATAACAGCAGTAGTAGTAGTAGGAAGAGCAGGAGGAGTAGTAGTGGTAATTGTAATTGTAGTAGTAGCAGTAATAACAGCAGCAGTGGTAGCAATCAGTCACAGCGCCGTAAGTTATACCCGTGGCTGCAGGTGAAAGCAAAGCACTAAGCCGCCCAATCGATGGCTTCCCGGGCGCTGTGTATAATTAATCGCCCAAACACTACTCGTAAATAAGATTACGAATTAATACTGACGATCTTTTATTCATTGCAACGCCACACCTTGTCGTTCTTTTATTTACGAGTTGTACGTGGCAGCGAGGCATCACATTGACTGCCTTTTAAAAGAGAAATAAACGTGTATTCAGGTCTGTACGTGTTAATTCGTAAAATATACGTGTACATTCGTGGCAGTTCGTGTCAGTTCGTGTCGGTGTCGTGTTAATTCGTGTTACATTCGTGTCAGTTCGTTCGGTGGCGGGTTAATTCGTGAAATAATCGTGTACATTCGTGTCAGTTCGTTCGGTGGCGGGTTAATTCGTGAAATAATCGTGTACATTCGTGTCAGTTCGTTCGGTGGCGGGTTAATTCGTGAAATAATCGTGTACATTCGTGTCAGTTCGTTCGGTGGCGGGTTAATTCGTGAAATAATCGTGTACATTCGTGTCAGTTCGTTCGGTGGCGGGTTAATTCGTGAAATAATCGTGTACATTCGTGTCAGTTCGTTCGGTGGCGGGTTAATTCGTGAAATAATCGTGTACATTCGTGTCAGTTCGTGTCGTTGTCGTGTTCATTCGTGAAAAATACGTGTACATTTCATAAGAACATAAGAAAATAAGGAAGCTACAAGAGGCTGCGAGGCCTACACGTGGTAGTTCCTGTCACCTAACACTACCTACATCCACCTTGCATCCCCCATGAACCTATCCAGCCCCTCTTTAAAGCTCCCCAATGACTCCGCACTAACTACCTGTCTACTGAGACCATTCCATTCATTCACCACCCTATTTGTGAACCAGTTTTTCCCTATTTCCTTTCTAAATCTTCGCCCTTCCAGCTTGAATCCATTACTTCTTGTTCTACCCTGGTTAAAAGCCGTAAGAACTTTTCCTACCTCTCCTTTATTAAATCCCTTTATCCACTTATTTCGTGTTAGTTCGTGGCGGTGTCGTGTTAATTCGTGAAATAATCTTGTACATTCGTGTCAGTTCGTGTTAATTCGTCCGTGTTTGGGTTGAAATTCCGGTTCTTGGTATTTGCTTGGCGTTAGCTATCGTTAAGGTGGCTCAAAAGTTACGATAGTGTGGCGTTATGTCGGCGGGCGATCGTGTAAATATCGAGGAGGAAAGTTTTTTTTTGCTGCGATCCGATATTTTTTTTATAGGTGGTGGTAATGGAGGAAGTTTTCATTGGAAGTGATTGCGGTTGTGGGAATGGTGGTAGGGGGTGTGGTAGGGGTGTGGTAAGGGTGGTGGTAGGGGTGTAAAATTTATTGAAGGCGACCACTATCTTCACTACCGCTACCCCTACTACTACTACTTCTAAAATACTACGAACACTTCCGTTTCTACTATTACTACTACTACTAATGCAACTACTACTACTACTACGAACACTTCACTACCACCACCACCACCACGATTTCTACTACTACTACTACTACTACTACTACCATCAGCACGAACACCTCCACTACTACTACTACTACTACTACTACTACTACTACTACTACTACTACTACTACTACTACTACTACTACTACTACCACCAACACTACTACTACTACTACTACTACTACTACTACTACTACTACTACTACTACTACTACTACTACTACTACTACTACTACTACCAACACTACTACTACTACTACTACTACTACTACTACTACTACTACCAACACTACTACTACTACTACTACTACTACTACTACTACTACTACTACTACCAACACTACTACTACTACTACTACTACTACTACTACTACTACTACTTACAGCCCCTGCTATTGACAGACAGACAGACAGACACACAAAGAGGCCCCCACCACTATCTATCTTCCACATAAATCCATTCTCCATTGCCGATGATCGATTTCCATTAAAGTTAGAACAATGGCCAAGTATTCTAGGAAACCATTACAATTATATCCCTTCACTTTAATCCATTACAAGGAGCTACATTTTTTTGACATTTTATTTTCTACAGTTTAATCTACAGAAAGTATATTTTTTCAGATTTTTTTTATAGCTTTTTTTTAAGTTTTCGTTTTGATATCGTGTTCTTGATTAAGTATGTTAAGTATATTTGCAAGGACATTTTATATACATTTGAGTTTCTACAGTTTAATCTACAAAAAGTATGTACTATTTTTTTCGATTTTTTTTTTTTTTGTCTTTTTTTTAAGTTTTCATTTAAATTTCGTTTTCTTAAATAATTCCGTTTATTTAATTCATGTTAATTCCGTTTAATTTAGTTTTTTTTTTATTCAATCTGACTGAAGAACATTTTTTTAACACTAGTTTCTGCAGTTTAATTTCCAAAAAGTAGTATTTTTTCGATTTTTTTTTGCCTTTTTTAAGTTTACATTTTAATTAAGTTTCCTCAATTCCGTTTTTCTTGATTGATCTTAATAATTCCGTTTCATTGAGTTTTCTTTTGATTCAATCTCACTGAAGTACATTTTAATTCAATCTCACTGCAAGTAATTTTTTTGTAACATTTTTAGTTTCTACAGTTTAATTTCCAAAAGTAATATTATTTTCGATTTTTTTTTAGTCTTTTTTAAGTTTTCATTTAAATTCCGTTTTCTTAAATAATTCCGTTTATTTAATTCATCTTTATAATTCTGTTTAATTTCGTTTTCTTTTAATTCCATCTCACTGAAGAACATTTTAATTCAATATCACTGTAAGTACATTTTCTTTACATTCTAGTTTGTACAATTTAATTTCCAAAAAGTAGTATTTTTTTTTTTTTTTTTTTTTTTTTTTGCCTTAGTTTTCATTTTAATTCCGTTTTTTAATTCCGTTTTCTTAATTCATCTTAATAATTCTGTTTAATTTAGTTTTCTTTTAATTCAATCTCACTGAAGAACATTTTGATTCAATCTCACTGAAGTAATTTTTTTTTATCATTCTTGCTCGTACAGTTTAATTTCCAAAAAGTAGTATGTTTTTCGGATTTTTTTTTAAGCCTTTTTTAAGTTTTCGTTTTAAATCCATTTTCTTAATACCGTTTTTTTTATTCATTTTTTCTGAATTCATCAATGTTTAATTTCTTTTTCTTTTAATTCAATATCTCTGAAAGTACATTTTCTTTACATTTAGTTGCTACAGTTTAATCTAATCTACAAAAAGTATTGATTTTTTTCGAATTTCTTGTTAGCCTTCAATATTTTATCCTCTATTTATCTATATCTATCTTATCTATCTATCTATATTTTATTATCTATA
>JACEEZ010007160.1:97500-102500 GCA_016584305.1 Chionoecetes opilio
ATAGTCACGATGGGCGTAATAGTCTTGATAGTAGGCGGAAGGGTAGTTAATGTAGGGGGCGGGAGGATAGTTACGGTAATGGGCGGGAGGATAGTTACGGTAATGGGCGGGAGGATAGTTACGGTAATGGGCGGGAGGATAGTTACGGTAATGGGCGGGAGGATAGTTTTTGTGGTGGGCGGTATTGCTGGCGGTGCTTTGGGCAGGATGATGTAATTGGCGGCGTCTTGTAGATGGCGGATGGGCGGGAGGTGAGACGGTTCGGTGTTGCGGGCGGGAGGCCGGTGGTGCCCTGGGCGGGAGGGTGTTTGTGTGTTGCGGGCGGGGAGGTGGTGGGGGGCGCGTGTTTCCTGGCCTGAGGGAAGGAAAGTCCTCGGCGTTGAGGGGGGGAGGGAGGGCGGGGACTTGGGTGGGCTTTTCAACAGTAATGGGGAGGGAAGTTTTGGCGGTGGTTGGGGTTGTGATTGGTGCGGTGGTGGTTGGAGTGGTGGTTGGGACGGTGGTGGTTGGGACGGTGGTTGAGATGGTGGTGGTTGAGACGGTGGTGGTTGTGGCGGGTGTTGGGGGTGTCTTCTTGGTGATGTTGCGCGGGGCAGTCTGGCCTTGGCATCGGGGGCCAAGGAGTGCCCGCGCGCCGGCCACTTGGCGCCGCGACCCTTCAGTGCGACTTTGCGGAGACCCGTCCTCGCGAGGCGGCACCGTCACCGCCACTTCGGGAAACTCCTTCTGGAGCTTCCGGATGTTGGCGCCGCCGAGGCCTATCACGTGGCGCCGCTGGTGTGGCGCCACTGCCACCTGCGCTTCCACCACCTCCGCCTCGTGCAGCAACGCCTGGAGGCGATGCACCGCGGCAGTAACCTGCCGGGGAGGTCCCCGCACCGTGACGGTGGCGGTCACGGCGTCCCGCGGCGGCGGCACCTTTACTATAACGCCGGGAAACTCCTGCTGCACCTTCTTCAACGTGGCGCCGCCAGGCCCGACGATGCAGCGCCGCATATGGGGCGCCGCGGCCACCTCCACCTCCACCTTCTCCACCTTCCAAGAGTCTCTCACACTTTCCTCCCTACACTTCTTGGCGCGCCGGCCGTTCTTTTTGGCCGGTGGCGGCGCGGCCTTCTGCTGCGAGCAGGCAGCCGCCTCGGTAACGGCGGGCAGTGGCTTGGCCTTCTTGGCCTGTGGCGACGCGGCCTTCTGCTGCTGCTGCGAGCAGGCTGCCGCCTCGGTGACGGCGGGCAGTGCCTGGGCCTTCCTGGCCTGTGGCGACGCGGCCTTCTGCTGCTGCTGCGAGCAGGCTGCCGCCTCGGTGACGGCGGGCAGTGCCTGGGCCTTCCTGGCCTGTGGCGACGCGGCCTTCTGCTGCTGCTGCGAGCAGGCTGCCGCCTCGGTGACGGCGGGCAGTGCCTGGGCCTTCCTGGCCTGTGGCGACGCGGCCTTCTGCTGCTGCTGCGAGCAGGCTGCCGCCTCGGTGACGGCGGGCAGCGCCTGGGCCTTCTTAGGGCGGTGTCTCTTATCGCGGGCCAGTGTCCAGGCCTCGGAGGTGGCGTGCAGCGTCTCGCCGGGGACGTACATCACGCCGGACAAGAGGCCTTGAGCCTTCTCGGCACGGCGCGCCTTGGCTCTTGGCCGTGGTTTCTTCTTTTGTTTCGATAGTTTTTCTTCTTTCTTCAGGCCTCCCCGTCCTTCCTGTTGTCCCGCTTCCTGCACCTCGTTTCCTGTTTCCATGTTTTCTTCCTTTGATTCCTGCTCCATGATTTTGCTTTCTTCCGTTACGGAATCGTGGTCTATTTTTTCTATTTCCTCTACAACCTTCGTGTCTTCAATTATTGCTAGGGTTCCATTTTCTTCCACGATTTTCTCTTCGATATTTAGTGCTGATTCCTTATTTTCCTCCTTTTTGGCATAAACTTCTCCGTCGTCAATGATCCGCTTGGATTTCTTCTTCTTGGTCAGCTGTCGCCACAGCTGCCGAAAGACGTACAGGCAGCCGCAACAAGTCTTGGGCTCCTTGTCGCTGTCCATAACCTTGATAGTTGAATTTGCCTTGGAAATCATCACTGCCTCCAATCTTACTTTCTCTCAGATTCCGTCAAACAGGCACCCCCGCAATATTAAAGATCTTTTCTTTTTAATCCACGAAGAGGTTGGAGGTTGGAGTTAAGACGCTTACGCTTCCCTCCCTTCGCAGCCAACTCCAGGCTCACCCGCCAGTAGTCTGGTTATCAGCGTGTTACTCTTAAGCAGACTCTAGGATACATGTTGGAACCTTGTAACGCGGAGGCCAAATATTATATTAACATTTATTTGGTGTTCGCTGATTGGCTGGCGTGGTCAAAGGAGACACCTGATTGGCTAAAGAGTAGTGAGGACAAGAAAGGCATCTTCCCTATCTCAATTCCCTTTGTTTTACTCATATAAAGCTTTCATATTTTCTTCCTTCCTTCCTTCCTTCCTTCCTTCCTTCCTTCCTTCCTTCCTTCCTCCTCCTCCTCCTCCTCCTCTTCCTCCTCCTCCTCCTCCTCCTCCTCCTCCTTCTCCTCCTCCTCCTCCTCCTCCTCCTCCTCCTCCTCCTCCTCCTCCTCCTCAGTTATGTTCATGGATTGGCGATTGGCTTTCAAATCGTAAACAACGGGTAGTAATAAATGGCGAGGCATCTGATTGGTTAGATGTTACTAGTGGGGTGCCTCAGGGCTCGGTCTTGGGTCCTACTCTTTTTCTGATATATATCAATGATCTGGACTGCGGACTTGTATCTAAAATATAGAAATTTGCAGATGACACCAAATTAGGCGGTAAAACATATACTAGAGAAAACTGCGAACTCATACAAAGTGACCTCGACAAACTATCAAATTGGAGTGATAAATGGCTATTAAAATTCAATTCCGATAAATGTAAAGTAATGCATATAGGCAACGATAACCTCAAATATAACTATCAAATGCAAAATAAATCGTTAACTGAAGTACAGCAAGAAAAGGATTTAGATGTCATCATTAATAATGATCTTAAAACCAGTACGCATTGCCTAGCTGCCAGTAAAAAGACAAATATGATGTTGGGCTTTATTAAACGTAACTTTGAACATAAAACTCCGAAAGTAATGACACAATTATGCACGTCCTTGGTTAGGCCGCACTTGGAATATGCTGTTCAATTCTGGTCGCCCTGTTTCGTAAAAGATCAAGCCAAATTGGAATCAGTGCAAAGAAGAGCAACCAAACAAATTCCATCTCTGCGAAATTCATCTTATGAAGAGAGACTGCGGAAACTTAATATGTTTTCCTTAAAGGATCGTAGAATCCGTGGGGGCTTGATAGAAACCTTTAAGATCCTAAAAGGATTTGATGTCATGAATCAAGAGAACCTATTCGATCTTTCTCCTCAAGGGACAACAAGAAATAACGGTTTTAAACTGAACGGTCAACGTTGCATCACTGATCTCCGTAAAAAATATTTCAATGTTAGAGTTGATTGATGGAACAAATTACCAGCAAATGTTGTCGATGCCAGCACAATAACTTCATTTAAAAACAGACTTGACGCGCCGCTGTAGAGTAAATGGGTATTGATATTGCCCTACGAATTCATAATATAGTCCCCCGGATCGATTAGTTGTAGTGTTAGTGGTAGTTGTAGTTAGTATATTTTATATCCTATCATTCTGCACTATGGAACTTCCATGTTCCCATCCTCTTTAGGGACATGGTATCTTTTTCCAACTGTCCTCTTACAAGTAGTTGATAGTTAGTAGTATGTAGTTCAACAGATACCCTAGTCATGGATCAATAGGTCTCCTGGTGTCTGTTATTCCTATGTAATCCTATGTAATCCTCCTCCTCCTCCTCCTAACTCCATATGTTGTTGTTGCTATTATTTTACCGTGCTGGGTTTTTTTTATTATTCTCATCATTCTTCTTTTTTATCGTCTTCCTCTTCTTCTCTTTCTTCTACTTCCTTCCTTAAAATCCTTCCTCTTTATTCTTATCTTCTTCCTTCTCTTCCTCTTCTATCTTCTTCTTTCTCTTCCTCTTCTATCTTCTTCCTTCTCTTCCTCTTCTATCTACTTCCTTCTCTTCCTCTTCTATCTACTTCCTTCTCTTCCTCTTCTATCTACTTCCTTCTCTTCCTCTTCTATCTTCTTCTTTCTCTTCCTCTTCTATCTACTTCCTTCTCTTCCTCTTCTATCTACTTCCTTCTCTTCCTCTTCTATCTACTTCCTTCTCTTCCTCTTCTATCTACTTCCTCCTACTTCCTTCCTAAAAATCTTTCCTCCTATAGCTACTTATCTTCTTCCTCCTCCTCCTACTCTTTCTACTTCCTTCCAACAAATCTTTCCTTCTATCCTCCTCCTCCTCCTCCTCCTCCTCCTCCTCCTCCTCCTCCTCCTCCTCCTCCTCCTCCTCCTCCTCCTCCTCCTCTTCCTTATCCTCCTCCTCTTCTTCCTCTTCTTCCTCATGTCTTTTCAACAAAATGTCATATTGTGTGCCTGAAAATATTGAATCGGCGAACTATTCACAGACGCTCTTAAGAAATAGGCAAATTGACAACCCCATGAATTTCCTCCTCCTCCTCCTCCTCCTCCTCCTCCTCCTCCTCCTCCTCCTCCTCCTCCTCCTCCTCCTCTCTCCTCCCAATGTTGTTCCCCTCTGTTGCTGTTTGTGTTTCCTTTGTATTCCTTTGTATTCCTCTTCCTCCTCTTCTTCCTCTCCCTCCTCCTCCTCCTCCTCCTCCTCCTCCTCACTCCATCCCCTCCTCCTCTTCTCCTCTCTTCCTCCTCCTTCCTCTTTCCTCTTCTTCTCTTCCCCCACTCCTCCTCCTTCTCTCCTCCTCCTCCTCCTCTCCTCCTTCCTTCCCCCTCCTCCTCCTCCTCCTCCTCCTCCTCCTCCTCCTCCTCCTCCTCCTCCTCCTCCTCTCCAAGTGTTGTTTTAAGCATCTTTCACTTGAGTTATTTTTTGCAATATTTGTCTCTTTTTTCTTGCATCTCATTTTCTTTGCAGTTT
>JACEEZ010007160.1:112500-115000 GCA_016584305.1 Chionoecetes opilio
GAGGAGACAAAGGCGTCTCTCCAGTCCCTCCCTGGAGATGGGAGGAACGTGAAGGTAAAGTTAATCTCTCCTGGAAAATATCTTAACTTACCTTACCTTACTCCTTCCTTCTTCCTTCTTCCTTCTTCCTTCTTCCTTCTTCCTTCCTTCTTTCTTCCTTTTTTCTTTTTTCTTTTTTTCTCCTTCCTATTTCCTTTTTTCCTTTCTCTGCTTCCTTCTTCTCCTTCTCCTTCTTCCTTCCTTCTTCTTCTCCTCTTTCTCTTCTTTCTTCCTCCTTCTTCTCCTTCTTTCTTTCTATTTTTTCCTCTTCTTCCTCTTTCCTCATTTTTCCTTTCTCTTCTTCCTTCCTTTCCTTCCTATTTTCCTTCTTTCCTTCTTCCTTATTCCTTCTTCCTCTTTCTCTTCTTCTTCCTCTTTCCTCTTTTTTCCTTTCTCTTCTTCCTTCTTCTCCTTCTTCCTTCTTCCTTCTTTCTATTTTTTCCTCTTCCTATTTCCTCTTTTTTTTCCTTTCTTCTTCCTTCCTTTTCCTTCCTTCTACTTTCCTTCTTTCTACCTTACTTCTTTTCTCTACTTCCTTCTTTCTCTTTGTATTCCTCTTCCTCCTCCTCTACCTCCTCTTTTCTCTACTACTCTTTCTCCCTCTTCCTCCTCCTCTTCCTCCTCCTCTTCCTCCTCCTTCTCTTCCTCCTCTGTTTTCTTCTTCTGTTTCTTCCTCTTTGATTTTCTGTTTCTGGTTTTCTTCATTCTTTTCCTCATTCTTATGTTCTTATCTTACTTCTTCTTCAACTTCTTCTTAGCTTTATTTCTGTATTTCTTCTTCTTCTTCTTCTTCTTCTTCTTCTTCCTCTTCCTCTTCTTTTTCTTCTTCAACTTCTTCTTATCTTTATTTCTGTATTTCTTCTTCTTCTTCTTCTTCCTCTTCCTCTTCTTTTTCTTCTTCAACTTCTTCTTATCTTTATTTCTGTATTTCTTCTTCTTCTTCTTCTTCTTCTTCTTCCTCTTCCTCTTCTTTTTCTTCTTCAACTTCTTCTTATCTTTATTTCTGTATTTCTTCTTCTTCTTCTTCTTCTTCTTCTTCCTCTTCCTCTTCTTTTTCTTCTTCAACTTCTTCTTATCTTTATTTCTGTATTTCTTCTTCTTCTTCTTCTTCTTCTTCTTCCTCTTCTTTTTCTTCTTCAACTTCTTCTTATCTTTATTTCTGTATTTCTTCTTCTTCTTCCTCTTCCTCTTCCTCTTCTTTTTCTTCTTCAACGTCTTCTTATCTTTATTTCTGTATTTCTTCTTCTTCTTCCTCTTCCTCTTCCTCTTCTTCTTCTTTTTCTTCTTCTTCAACTTCTTATCTTTATTTCTGTATTTCTTCTTCCTCTTCCTCTTCCTCTTCCTCTTTTTCTTCTTCTACTGATCTATAGTTTTGTTACTTTTTTCTTGTCTTCTTCTATTTCTTTGTATCATTCTTTTCTTCACCTTCTTCTTCTTCTTCTTCTTCTTCTTCTTCTTCTTCCTGTCTTTATTTGTCTTCGTCTTTCTAGTCTGCTTATCTATATTTCTTTCTTTTTCTTCTCTTTTTCTTTCTTTTTTCTTTTTTCTTCTGTCACTCTTGCTCTTCTCCTCCTCCTCCTCCTCTTCCTCCTCCTCCTCCTCCTCCTCCTCCTCCTCCTCCTCCTCCTCCTCCTCCTCCTCCTCCTCCTCCTCCTCCTCATTTACTATTCTGTTCTAAATTTGTCCTCCTTCGTGTGTCCCTTCCTTCCTTTCTCCTTTCTTCCTTTTTTCATTTCTTCTTTCATTATTTTTAACTTTTTTCATTTATGTGTGGAATTCTTTCATTTTTTCTTTCATTATTTTCAACTTTTTTCATTTGTAGTGTGTGGAATTCTTTCATTTTTTCTTTCATTATTTTCAACTTTTTTCATTTGTATTGTGTGGAATTCTTTCATTTTTTCTTTCATTATTTTCAACTTTTTTCATTTGTATTGTGTGGAATTCTTTCATTTTTTCTTTCATTATTTTCAACTTTATTCATTTATATGTAGAATTCTTTCATTTTTTCTTTCATTATTTTCAACTTTTTTCATTTGTAGTGTGAAATTCTTTCATTTTTTCTTTCATTATTTTCAACTTTTTTCATTTATATGTGTGGAATTCTTTCATTTTTTCTTTCATTATTTTCAACTTTTTTCATTTGTATTGTGTGGAATTCTTTCATTTTTTCTTTCATTATTTTCAACTTTATTCATTTGTAGTGTGTGGAATTCTTTCATTTTTTATTTCATTTCATCTATTACAATTTCTTTTTTCCTTCGTTTTTTCTCTCTATTCTATTCTCTCTATTTTTTTTATTTTGCTTCAACCTGACTTTCTCTTTCTCTATTTTCTTTCTTTCTTTAATCTCTTTATCTCTATCTATTTTTTCTTTTATCTTTTTCACATTTCTTTTTTCTTTTTCCTTTCACTTTTTCCCTTTATTTTCCTTTTATCCTCTCTCTCTCTCTCTCTCTCTCTC
>JACEEZ010007161.1:0-15000 GCA_016584305.1 Chionoecetes opilio
TCGCTATTTTTTGTGTTTTTTGTTGTTGTTGTATTATTGGTTTTTTTTTGATTTGTTGTTGTTTTGGTTTTGTTTTCCCCTTTTTTGTTTTTTGTTGTTGGGTTTTTTTGTTTTTTTTTTTTTGTTATTGTTTTTTGTTTTTTTGTAAATTGTTTTTTGGTGTTCTGTTTTTTGTTGTTGTTGTTTTATTTTTTTGTTGTGGCTTTTCCATTTTTGTTTTTAGTTTTGTTTTTTGTTGTTTTTTGTTGTGTGTTGTTGTTTTTTGTATTGCTGATATTTAAAGTTTTTTGTTGTTTTTGCTGCTAAACGTTGTTGCTTTCTTTGCTGTTGTTATTTTTGTTGTTTTTGTTACTGTTTTTTTGTTTTTTTTGTTTTTTGTATTTTTTGCGGGATTTGTTGTTTTTGCGGGTTTTTTTGTAAATTTTTTTTTTGTTTTCTGTTGTTGGATTATTGTTGTTGAGGTTTTTGTTTTGTTGTCTTATTTTTTGTTGTCGTATTGTTGTTGTTGGGTTGGGCGGGATTGTTTGGGGTTTTTGGTTGGGTTTTGTTGTTATTGTGGTTTGTTTGGTTTCTGTTTTTTGTTGTTTTTGTTTTTTGGTTTTTGTTGTTGTTTCTGTTATTGTTATTTTTTATTGGTTTTTGTTGTTGGGTTTTGGGGTGTTTTTGTTGGTGTTTTTGTTTTTTGTCTTTTTTTGTTTTTTTCTTGTTGATGTTATTTATTGTTTTTTTGCTTTTTGTTATTGGGTTTGGGCCCTTTTTGTTGTTTGTTTTTGTTGTTATTTTTTTTGTTGCTGTTGTTGTTGGGTGTTTTTGTGTTTTTTATTTTGGGATTTTTATTGGTTTTTGTTATTGTTATTATTTTTGGGGTTTTCTTTTTTGTTTTTGTTTTGTTGTTTTTTGGGCATATTTTTTTTGATGTTTAAATTTTTGTTATTTTTATTGTTGTTGCCGGGGTTTTTGTTTTTGGTTTTTTTCTTTTTTTGTTTTTTTTGTCGTCCCTTTTTGTTGTTGTTTTTATTTTTTTTTTTGTTTGGTGGTTTGGCCCGTTGGGTGTTGTTTGTTTTTTGCTATTTTTGTTTTTGGTTTTTTGGGTGTTTTTGTTTTTTGTTGTTGGTTTTTTGCGGTTTTTTGGGTTTTTCTTTTTTTTGGGTTTTTTTTGCTTTTTTTTGCTGTTGTTTTTTTTTCGTTTTTTTTGGGTTTTTTGTTTTCTGTTGTTTGCAGGTTTTGGGGTGTTATAGTTGATTTTTTGTTTTTGGTTTTTTTTTTTTGTGTTGGGTTTTTTCTGATGTTGCTGTTTGTTTTTTGTTTGGGTTTTTTTTGTTGTTGGGTTTTTGCTAATTTTTTTTGTTGTTGCTGTTTTTGTTGTTTTTGTTTTTTTTCGTTTTCGCACCAAACACCAACCCCCACACACACACCCCACAAAAAACACCAAAACACAAAACAAAAAAACACACAAAAAACACAAAAACATAAACATACACACACCCAAACACGGCCCCAATACACCCCCACACACCCACACACACACACAACCCCCACAAAACACCAAAACAAACACATACACACACCACAAAACAAAACACAGAAAAAAACCTTTAAGAATAAAGGAGAGCCCAATTGGGGTTTTTTTTCCCCTTTAAACCCCTGACCATAAAATTATCCATAAATTCTACTACAAAGGGGCATTTCCTTTTTTCCTTTGACTCTAAACCAAAACTTTTTTTCCTTTTTTATTTTACTTTTTCCCATCCTTCCTGACATTTTTATTTCATATTCCGTTTCCCTTTTTTTAAAAAGCAGCAAAAAAAATTCACCCTGTTTTTTTAAAAACCCCTTCCCTTTTTCCCTTTCCCTTCAGACCCCTTTAAACCTCCCCCGTGCAACCCTAGATTTAAAACAGTAATCCCCTGAAGCTTAAAAATCCCTAAGGGCCCTTTGTTTCCCCCCATCAGTCCTGGGAAAAACCCAGAGATCTTAGGTGGTGGGGGGCCCCCTGCCGCCTTCGACCCCAAATGGGAAAGAGGGAAAAATGAGCCCTAATTTAATTTAGGGGTTTCCTCTATTTCCCCATTAAAACCCTTCCTTATGAGCCCTAAATGAATGGCTATAAAGAGCCCCAAATGAACCAAAGGGGGCCATCTAAAGCCCCCTTTTGGGCCACTAACCCCCCCCTCCCCCCTTTAAGTCCTGTCACCCACCCCCCCCGCGGCCCAAAGACCCTTCAGGGCCAAAAAAGGTCATGTAAAAAAAGGCCACTTTCAAGTCGTTTCCCCGGTAAAGGGAGGTTTTTACCGAACCCTAATGACGTATTTTTTGGAACACTTGGGGGTTTGGGAATTTTGAAGTATTTTCAAAGAGTGGGACCAAAAAGTTTTTTTTTCGCGCCTTTTAACACCCCCCTTTCCCCTTTCCCCCCCCGGGGTTGGTGGGGTGGGGGTTTTTTGTGTTTTTGTTTTTTGTGTGGATGTGTGTGGGTGGGTGGTTTTGTGTGTGTTTGTGTGTTTTGGGGTGTAAGTAAGTAGTAAGTAAGAAATAAGTAAGTAAGTGTTTATTCATACAATTATATACATAAAATAAAACATTTAATAAATTTTGGGGAATGAATCTGTGAGCCAAGGCTCCTTGACAGAATATTTCTTTTTAAAAAAAAAAAAATACAATTTAGCTGAGGAGCATCAAATTAATTATAGTATACATCGTATACAAGAGAAAAAACAGATTCAGAATTTTGACACTACACATTTTTTTATGGAGTGGTATTTCTACAAATTTTTTTGGGGAAATAGTATTTTTTTTTTTATTTTTTAAATTTGGGGGAATACTACCCAAATTTACACGAGTTTTCAAGTGTTGGTAAAAGTTTCCATAATTGAGGACCAAAATAAAAGAGCTGTTCCTGAAGAGAGTTGTTCGATATGGCGGAAAAACAATTTTAACATTATTATTTCTGTGCTGTGAAGGGTTTTTTGTAAGTAAAAAAGGGAAGTTCCCTTTCTGTTTGTAAACTTTTAAAAATGTATAGAAAAAGAAAGCTTTTAGGATAAGTAAAAATTAGAAGTTGTGTTCTGAAATATTTTGGCTTTAGAATAAAAATTTACCTAAATGAAATATACATCTCAAATTTTGTTTTGTGCTATTTTTTAAATTTTGGGAATGAAGGAGGGCCAAGTACATGCCCTATGACACACAAAAATATAAGGGGGGGGTAACACAAAAGTGTAGTAATCTGATCATAGTTCGATTTTGAGGTGATTACGACCTTTTTATAATATGCCACCCAAATTTGGGAAGTTTGGAATATACATCATTTTTCTGCAAACTCCAAAATTTAAATTTTTCATCTATATGGCCCCCCGGAATTTTGTAGGTTACACTTTTATAATTTCACCCTCTAAGAACAGTGGAGGAGATGTTTTTTAAGGAACGATTTGAAAAAAGGGGTATGTTAGTTTTGGAAGTATTAAGTTTTAATTTGTTATTTTTATCCATTGATTAATTCATTCAGTTTATAGTTAAACTTCTGTGTAAAATTTTAGTATATCCTTTTTCCGCTAATAGCAAGTTGGATCTCAGCTATTAGTTTATTTGAACTTGGAATAGCATTTGCAATATATTTATGTAAACAAGAAAAAATAATGGTCCTGGAATAGTCCTTGTGGTACTCCCGTGCGTGTGTGTTGGGGTTTTGTGGGGGTATGTGTGTGTTTTTGTGTGTGTGGGGTTGTGTGTGTGTGTGTGGTGGTGTGTGGTGTCAGGTGTTTGTTTATGTATGAAAATTTTTTTCCCGAAAAGTTTTCGATACGTTTTCCATATTTAGGGTTTCCAATTTGTGCCTTCTGAAAGTTACGGTCAATGTTTTAACATACGTTGTTTAAAATACATTGGTGGTCTGTAAAAAGTACAGACATTATTTGTAATAAATTTTTTTTTTCCCTTTACGTATTTTCTTGAACGTCTACGGACAAGTTTACCCTATTTTGGGGTTTTAAAAAATTTTTGGGGTTTTCTGAAACGTTAGGTTATTACTTGCCCCCGTATTCTACGGCAAGTAATAGCCGTCATTCTACACAAGTAACCCCGTTTATTTGTTTGGTAGGTTGTTTGCCTGTGTGTGTGTGTGTTCTGCTTTTATGTGTGTGTGTGTGTGTGGTGTGTATGTGATTTTGCAGTATTACATTTAACATCAATACAAACACAAACACAACAGCCACACCACACACACACAACACAACCCCACACCACCACCAACACATAAACACACATACACACACACACACACACCCCCACACACACACACAACACACACACAACATTAAATAATTTTCCCATAGTTATTTGCGACAAGAGAAAAGAGAGAGAGAGAGAGAAAAAAAGAAAAGAAAAAAAAAAAAAAAAAAGAGAGAGAAGGGAAAGAAAAAAGGAGGAGGGGAGGGAGAGGGAGAGAGAGAAAGAGAAGAGAGGAGAGGGAAGAGGAGAGAGAGAGAGGGGAGAGAGAGGGGGGAGGGGGAGAAGGAGGAGAGAGAGAGAGAGAGGAGGGGAGAGAAAAAGGAGGGAAAAGAGAAGAGGGAGAGAGAGAGGAGGAGAGAAAGAGAGAGAGAGAGAGAGAGAGAGGAGAGAGAGAGGAGGAGAGAGAGAGAGAGAAGAGAGAGAGAGAGAGAGAGAGAGAGAGGAGGAAAAGAGAGAGAGAGGAGAGGAGAGAGAGAGAAACGAAAGAGAAGAAAAGAAAGAGGGAGAGAGAAGAGAGAGAGAGAGGGAGAGGGAAGAGAGAGAGAGAAGAAGAGGGAGAGAGGAGAGAGAGAAGAGAGGAGAGAGAGAGAGAGAGAGAAGAGAGGGGAGAGAGAGAGAGAGGAGATGAGAGAGAAAAAAAAAAAAAAGAGAGAGAGAGAGAGAGAGAGAAGGAGGAGAGAGGAGGAGAGAGAGAGAGAGGAGAGAGAGAGGGGAGAGAGAGGGAAGAGAGAGAGAGAGAGAGAGAGAGGGAAGAGAGGAGAGAGAAAGAAGAAAAAGGAATATCAAAAAACATTTTTAAAAAGTTTCACGGGGGAAAGCAAAGAGGGGGTTTCCGGGGTTTTACACTTGTTAAAAAAAAAATTGTGAGCCAGAAAAATGACGGTCAGCCCAGTTGTTTTATTGTTGTTTTTTGGTTGTTGCTGTTTTGCTTGTTGTTGTTTTGTTGTTGTTTGCCTTTGTTGTTGGTTGTTTTCTTTATTGTTGTTGCTGTTATTGTTTTTGTTTTTGCTGTTATTTTTGGTGTTTTGTTGCCCTTTCAAATGATGCTCTTAAAAGGCGTTTAAATATTATGAAGCCAATTTTCCTTTATCTTGTTAAAATTTCCCTCAAATTCCATCTTTTTATAAATTTATTATTATAATTTTTATTGTTCTTATCTCATTATTTTACTTATTATATTTCTATGTTTTCATAATACACACACTGCCATGATAATACTACAATTATCTTTTAAAACATCACTCGTAGGGAAAAAGGGTATGGGGCGGGGAATAATTTTAAAGGGGAGCTTAATACCTTCCATCACTTTTTCACTATTATTATTTTATTTTATTTTCATTTTTATTTTTCCTGCTCTGTTTAGTATCATTATTTCTTCTTTTTTTGAAATTTCACGTTAACTTCCTTTTCCGTTTAAAGGGTTTTTTTTTTCCGTGATTCCTCCTCCCCTCCTTTTCCTTTTTTCCCCCCCCCCTCCTTCTCCCCCCTCTTTTTAATGTTTTTTATCCTGACTAAAAAACCTTTTCCTTTCCTTTTCTCAAAAATCCTTTATCCAGGACCAGATGAAGTGTACCAAGGTTTTTAAAAGAATGCAAAGAGGTTGTTAGTGAGTCGTTAGGCACATTTTTTGGGAAAACGGTTAAGAAAAAGGCGAGGCCGTTATTGTGGAGGAAAGGAAAAGTAATCCCATATTTAAGAAGGGAACCGAGGACAAAAAATCAAAAAAAAAACGAGCCGTAAGTCTAAAAGTCGTGGTAGGAAATTATTGGAATTAAATTTTTGCAAAAAACATTAGAGAGCACTTAGATAAAAATAGTTTGATCAATGATTCACAACCATGGATTCACTAAGGGTAGGTCATGTCTCCACAATTATTGAGTTTTTATGGGAAAGGGTTTATGGGGACAGCAGATAATGATAAGGATTATGATATAATATACTTGGATTAGTAAGGCTTTTGGGACAAAGTACCACACGAGCGACTTTTAAATAAGGTTAAGGCTCATGGAATAGATGGGAAGGTTCTTCTTTGGATCAGAGCTTGGCTAAGTAATAGGCAACAAAGGGTTACAATTAATGGTTCTATATCTGAATGGGTACAGATGACAAGTGGAGTTCCACAAGGGTCTATTTTGGGTCCTTTAAACTATTTTTGATTTACATCAACGACTTGGATAGTGGGATTAACAGTGATATCAGCAAGTTTGCTGATGATACTAAAGGTAGGTAGGATTATTTGGATCACAGTCTGATGTAAAACATATTGCAGGGAGACTAGTTAAACTAATGAGTGGGCAGTCAGATGGCAGAGGGGAATTTAATATTGATAAGTCCCAGCGTTAGAATTTTGGTAGAAAGAACCCTGGTAATAAATACACCATACGCAATGTATCGATGAAAAGATCAGAAGGTGAAAAAGATCTTGGAGTGAGGGTGAGCCCAGACCTCCGACCTAGGAAACAATGTATTGAAGCTAGAAATAGAGCTAATAGTGTGTTAGGATTCATTACCATAAGTGTTAAAAGTAGAAATGCGGAAGCTATTCTAAAGCTTATCTGGCTCTAGTCAAACCTCACCTAGACTATGCGGTTCAATTTTGGTCTCCATATTACAGGATGGATATAGGCTTGTTAGAATCAGTGCAGAGAAGGATGACCAAAATGATACAAGGGATGCAAAACTTTAGTTATGAGAAGAGATTGAAGTTATTAAAGTTACACTCACTCGAGAAACGCAGAGTAGGGGCCGATCTGATAGAGGTTTTTAAGTGGATAAAGTGATTTAATAAAGGAGAGATAGGAAAATTTCTTACGGCTTTTAACCAGGGTAGAACAAGAAGTAATGGATTGAAGTTGGAAGGGCGCAGATTTAGAAAGGAAATAGGGAAAAACTGGTTCACAAATAGGGTGGTGAATGATTGCAATGGACTCAGTAGACAGGTAGTTAGTGCGGAGTCCTTGGGGAGCTTTAAAGAGGGGCTGGACAAGTTCATGGATGGGGATGGAAGGTGGATGTAGGTGGTGTTAGGTGACAGGAACTACCACGTGTAGGCCTCGCGGCCTCTTTTAGATTCCTTATTTTCTTATGTTCTTATGTTCTTATTCCTCTTATTCTTATTATTAATTTTCTTCTCATTCTTCTTTTTCTTCTTCTTCTTCTTCTTCTTCTTCTTCTTCATCCTCTTCCACCTCTTTAACGTTTGCATAATGTATCTCAATATCCTTCCCTTCCTTATCTTAACTTTCATATATTCTTTTTTTATACTTCTTCCTCCTCCTTTTCCTCCTCCTCGACATACCGTGGTACAAGCCAAAAACAACCCAGGCGAGAGTAAGGCCCGTACGGAGAGTGGACAGGAATGCAGGGTTGGTGGAGGTCTTACGCAGCGGTGTATTGGTACCAGTGTTCCTTCAAACTGCGTTGCCATTGTACGACTATAAAATGTCTTTAATGCGAATTTGCCCGTATACTCATCAAAAACATCAACAGAAACGTTGCGATCGGCTATGAAGTTGGTGAAATATATATTTAATGAAGTTAATTAACAGTAGAGGCGTGTATACGTAAGTTTCTCTTACCGCTCATTTAAACATGTGCGGTAAGAAAAATTTGCTGGCGGGTTTGGCAGCGACCTTGATGATGGCGGCAGGCTCAAGCAATAGCCACCCCTCTACCATGAACCTTCTGCATTATTGTCACTAAAATCACTTATTGACGGATATGTAATACCTAATAATCTTATACTTATACTTAAATACATATTGGAAAGTATATTGTTAACATATCTCTAAATCCCTCCAGATTAGGAATGAAATAAAAATTCATCGAAGGTTGAGCGAAGACACGGGTGTACCCATGTCTTCAACCTTGACCGCCACCCTTCCTCGCTGCTCTTCCTTCCAAAACAAACCCCTTATATGGTAAGCGAAGGTCTGCCGTTCGTCGTTCGTCGCTCTACCGCATTGACTCTCGGTACGGGCCTACGCAAGCTGAGTTAGTAGAGCGAGAGCGTCAGCAGTAATGCATTTGTCGCCGCCAGGCGACGAATGCATTAAGGCCGGTTCCCACTAGCCCGCTACTATGGCCGTCGTTGCCGTACACCGCCCAACAATGACGTCACAAAAAAGTCAACTGCACCGACATACTGCTGTACGGCTGCCGTACAAAGTTAAAATAAAGTTATCTCTCCCGCACTGCAGTGTCCGCTCGTGCGGAGGTGCAAGCTGTGCCCAGTTACAACTACAACCGCTCAAGCGGTGATGATGGTGACGTAATTGTTGGGCGGTGAACGGCAACGGCGACCGTAGAAGCGGGCTAGTGGGAACCGGCTTTTACTGTTAAGGAGAAATTAAAAACTAAAAATATATTTGAAACTTTAAAAAAAGGAAACTACTAAAAAAAAATTGTTACTGTACAAGGAGAAACAACACTGTCACAGCGCCTCACTCCCGTCACCCCCCCCCCCACCACTGCCAACCCGTCACACCCACCCCGCCACTGCCACCACGCCACTGCCACCCAGCTACTGCCACCACGCCACTGCCACCACGTCGCCTGCCAATTAAACATAAACTTTGAGTGTCACTTCACTTCCCACACCTCACATAGTTAGGAAGGATTAGGAAGTCCCCCTATCTTGACTGACTTACGTACTTGACTCCTCCCCATCCTCCATTTTCACTTGGATATATGAAGATAAGCCTTTTACTGTATCTCTATTTTCTTATTTTAAAGTTAGGTAGTCAAGAACAATAGAGTCAAATAAGTCAATTAGGACTGAAGGATATGTTGGACTATTTGAGGACTATCTTGGACAATCTTGGACTATTATAATTTTGTTTTTGTTGATGATATTGATGTTGGTGTTGTTGGTGGCTGGCCTCTACATTTTTTTCTCTCACGCTTTCAGTATCTTAGTAATTTATTGAAATATATGTATACATTGAGACAAAAAAAACTGAATGAATCATACACTTGCTAATTAATCTTTGCTAATCAGACTTTCAATCTGCTTTACATGCTGGTTATTTTTTTCTGCCATTTTATCTGTGTATAAATAGGAAATAATTTTATCTCTTTGTGTTTCTCATTTCTGTATCCTTTTTTAACCGAATTCATTGGAGACACTACTAATTTTGGAGGAAGACGAAGAGGAGGAAGAGGAGGAGAAGGAGGATTGGAGTGATTACATATAATTACAAGGGACTAATAGAGGCAAATACAAAAAACAACATATCCTTCGGTCCTAATTGACTTATTTGACTCTACTGTTCTTGACTACCTAACTATTAGATAAGAATATGCAAGTACAGTAAAAGGCTTCTCGCCATAAATCCAAGATAAAATGGAGGATGAGGAGAAGTCAAGTAAATCAGTCAGTCAGTCAATCAGTCAGTAAGTTTTTCGGTTAGTCCGTCAACCAATGAGTCAGTTCATCAGTCAGTAAGTGTATCGCTCAGTCGGTCAATCAGTCAGTCAGTCAGTCAGTCAGTCAATCAGTCAGTCAATCAGTCAGTCCGTCAATCAGTCAGGTAGTCAATCAGTCAGCCAGTTTATCAGTCAGTCAGTCAGTTTGTCAGTTAGTCAGTCAATCACTCAGTCAGTGTATCAGTCAGTCAGTCAATTAGACAGTCAGAAGGATTAGAGGGCACTGAACCATTCATCTGATCACACTTACATCAAAGAACAAGCTTATCAAGAACCATACACGTTTTGACCGCAACGTTATATCACAAGTTCATTAATATTTGCTACATTGAAACACACCAAATACTTCACATCATTTTACCTTCTAATCATCTAACACTTCATTCCTCTCTTAGATTATTCCCCTTTCCTCTACTTCAGTCTCTCCATCTTCGTCCTCAACCATAACCTTTTCTTAATCTTTCTCCTCTTCGTCTTTATCACCAAGATTAGTATCACCTCTTCCTCCTATGCTGCTGCCTCCTCCTCCTCCTCCTATGTATGATTGTCAGCTCGTTACTTTTTTCGAACAGTGTTACGGTTCGGGTTTACTCATTATTTTCGGGTTTACATATGTATAACAGTAGTCATTTTTTTGTTGTGACAACCATTGAGAAGGCAAGGCCAGTTAATGTATGACTTGAGAGCACCTTGGGTAGGCAGTCAGCGCAGAGCCTCCCAGTCGAGCTGATAAGTACTCTCTCTCTCTCTTCCTTCGGTGTTTGGTCTTAATGTTAAGTGTTTTTATTTTGCTTCAAGTAATGCATAACCATTTGTGTTTAAGTAATGTTTAAGTTTGCCTCTTTGACAACCACTCCCTAACACCAAAGGTCTTATGTATTTTTTATTTTGTTTATATGTTCGCTTGTTTGTATTTATATTAAATATGCTTGGTGTCGGGTATAGGTTAAGATAGTTCTATAATATGTATGCTTAATGATATTTAAAGTTATTAAATTTGACAATACCCTATTGTGCTATAAGTCTTTCCTTTCAAATAACTCGGTAGTGCTTAACGAAGAGTTAAAATTTCAATGAGCCTTGTTTTGTTTATGCAACAAATACCCTATGGTTGTAACTTCCTCCTCCTCAGGTGTACTCAGACTTTAAATACCTGTGTCACATCCAGTACCCAGCTGAGGTTCGTCTCAGGTTCTTAGATTCGCGGTTCTACTTCTACGTTACGTCGTTT
This sequence comes from Chionoecetes opilio, assembly GCA_016584305.1. Taxonomy (NCBI): domain Eukaryota; kingdom Metazoa; phylum Arthropoda; class Malacostraca; order Decapoda; family Majidae; genus Chionoecetes; species Chionoecetes opilio. Next base: position 10,886 of record JACEEZ010007161.1, read on the forward strand.
TCCATTCCCAGATTCTCGTAATTCCCGTGTTAATGAAGAGTTAGCATAGGTGGGTGGGCCGTGGGAGTGTCTTAGTTAATGTAAAGTTAATCGGACTATGCTTGATTGATCTGTGTGTGTGTGGTGTGTGTGTGTGTGTGTGTGTGTGTGTGTGTGTGTGTGTGTGTGTGTGTGTGTGTGTGTGTGTGTGAGAGATATACAGATAAACAAACACATAAATATAGGACACACACACACACACACACACACACACACACACACACACACACAAACAACACAAAGCCAAAATTAAATAAAGTGAAGGCAGACAGACAGACAGCAGAGGGAGAGAGAGGGAAAGAAGCATGGATGAGATAAGAATAGAGGGAATTTTTTTTTTATATATAAAAAGAAGTGTGAATGTATCAGTGTTGCAGTGTTGGTCCTAATTGCTTTTTGATGACTTCCTAACGCTGTTCACCCTCTTTTTAATATTGAGGAAAAGCAACATAGTCTCATCTTTTGTTTCTTCGTCTCGTCCTCCACCTCCTTTCTACTCTCCTCATTTGCATTCATTTAATGTCCAATGTACACACCCTCCTCTTCCTCCTCCACCTCCTCCTTTTACTCGTCCTCTTCCATTTATTCAGCTTTTTAATAACTCTTACATATTTTTGTGGTGTTTACTGATAATTATTTTTTTGTTATTTTTCATTTTTCTTCTCCTCTTCCTCCTCCACCGTCCAAAAACACGCAATTCTCTCTACTAATTTATTTTCCAGTGACCAGCTTCACAACGCAATGAACATTTTCCAGTGTGCTGACCAGAAATATTTCACTTTCACCACCGAGGTCATTCAATCTGTTCAATTTTTGTAATAATATAACGTAATCGTTTTGAAATCCTGTAAATGATCAAGCAGAGATTTCATAAAGTTTAAGATTTGTTTTAAAAAGAAAAATGGATAAATATATATATATATATATATACATCAATCAAAAAATAATTGGGGGCATACGCCGGGGGGCGCGTTGCCTCGCCCACTCTATCTACGACGCCACTCCCGGGGTCATCACGCGCGAGTCCCCATGCAGGATCCTTTCCTATACCAAATAGCTCTCGATAAGAAACATCAACTTGCCACAGCCACGAGTCTTGTGGGCGCCCCCTTGGCCTCCTCCACGCCGGATTGTCTCTTAGGCCGCTGGCACACGAGCGATTTTGTAGTCGCCACGCCGTGACGACGAGTCGCTGTTACACGCGATTTGTAGCTCGACTGAGGGACGCCACAGAGTCGCCCGTGTGTAAGGTTAGCCGCGGCAGAGAGACGCCACTACACGCTTCCTCAGTTTCAGCTCTGAGGAGGTAGCTCTGATTAAAGATCAGGAGAGTTTGGACTCAGAGGAGGAAGCTACTCTACTATTTCTGTTTCTGCGACGTCGTCATCGTCGTCGTCGTCGTCGTCAAAGACAAAGATCCATGTGGATGCACCCACTAACATCTGGGAGGCTGACTTATGGACAATTCCATACCATAATGAACTGTCTAAGAGTAGACAATGCCAAATTCTTTAATTACTTCAGAATGTCATCTCTTCCCATGCCTTCCCTTTTGATAACTTGTTGCTATACTCATTACTTCTCTGTCCAAAATCGCTGGTCGGTCCTCTACTTCAATTATGAAGCGATCTATATTAAGAAATGCCATGGTTAAAGAAAAAAGAAAAAAAATATGACCTCACACACCAGCGTCTGGTGAATGACCGACGGCTCGCAGCATTGCCCGCCACCGAGCGACCACACAAGTGGCCCGTGTGAAAGGGTCCAAGCCACAAAGCTACGCTACTTGTGGCGGGGATCCGCGTCTCCTCGCCACAGTCGCGCGGAATAGCCGCTCGTGTGAAAGGGTCAGCGTCAAAACAATTGAAACCTATGTAAAACCCGATCCCCGCGACTGCGTGGCGCCACTAAATCGCGCCACAAAGTGGCCCGTGTGTCCGGGGCCTTACCGATACAACCCGATGGGAAGGATCGGTTTCAGGGTACCGTGCCACATGCCCATATAGCCGAATATTGGCGCTGACTGACTATGCAGGTAATAGGCCTCGTCGATTCAGTCTCACGGTGCAAACGCTGATTTGACACGTAATCCTGCGATACCCCATGATTCTGCGAAAACACTGATTACCAAATGCATTGATTAGTCATTTCAAGTCGCTATTTAGTGGCCATGTCTCAGAACCATAGAGTAGGACAGGGATCACAAGCGACTTAAAGATCCGGATCTTTGTCCTCCTGCAGATATACCGACAACGCCGAATACTCCTGCTGAGCGAGTCCATAACACCGTGGCCTATACCTTTCCGCCGTAAGACTTCTTGACGTGACCGGCCGTCATTATGGACTGCGCTACCAAGGTATGTAAAACTTTCCAAGATCTCAATGTCCTCGCTGCACGCATGAACAGACTGTACTGTTTCATCTAGTAAGCATCCAAAAACCTGGACCTTGGTCTTAAGCCAGGAGACCTAAAGTCCCAAAGGCTTTGCCTCCTCGTGCAGCGCCTCGAGAGCTCTCACCAGGACCTCCAGCGACTCAGCAAAGATTACTGCATCATCTGCAAAAACATGATCAGTGATCTTGGTGTTGCCGAGGGATGGTCTACAATCACTTTGATCTACAACTTTGCCCAATTCCCAGACCATACAAGTGTTGAAAAGTGATGGGGCAAGGAAGCACCCTTGCCTCACTCCTGTATTAACAGGAAAGAAGCTGGATACACCTCCCCCACACTTCACAGCACTCTCAATCCCAGAGTACAGACCAGTCATCAAACCAATAGTCCTTGCATGAATCCCGCGAAGTCGCAGAAGATCCCAGAGTGTATCACGATGCACTGAGTCAAACGCCTTCTTGAGATCGACATAGACTGCAATCATCCCCTGTCGAAACTCACGTCGGCGTTCCACCAGAATACGAAGCGTTAGGATACGGTCCGTTGTTGACTTACCAGGCGTGAACCCAGACTGCTGAGGTATCTGATGATTCAGCAGATGACTGCAGATCCGTGTCAGCAATAGATGGGCAAACATCTTGCCTGGCACGCTGAGCAGTGTAATACCGCGGTAATTGTTGCAGTCCTGACGGACCCCTTTCCCTTGGGACGACCTGCCCCCATTTTTCAAGTCAGGAGGAATGGTACTTAATTGCAACACGACAGTCAGGACAGCATGCAACCCGCGAATCATGGCCTCACCCACAGCTTTGAGGAGCTCCGCACTGATATTACATACACCAGCTGCCTTTCAACCCCTCAACTTTGCTACAGCCTCTCTGATTTCGTCAAGAGAGGGTGCAGTTTCGTCAATGGGAGGATCGGCATCCACTGCCTGTAACCCAGTGGTATAAAGCTGCTCAGTTGGAGGGGCCACCGTGAACAACTGCTCAAAGTACTAAGCCCAATGAGCTATCTGCCCATCCATGTCCGACATGAGGCGCCCATCTGCTGCTCAAATAGCACTCGCCCGAGATGGAGACTTGGAACGGAGCTTCTTCAGGGCTCGGTAGGTGGGTCGGAGGTCATTAGTGTTCAAATGGCCCTTGACATCTTCAGCGAGGCTCCTGACATACCTCTCCTTGTCTCTCCCCAGGAGGGTTTTAGTCCGGCGTGAAAGAGCCATGTTCTGGTCCAGTTTCCCAGCCAGCCTGCAGCGTGACGCTCCTCGATTTTCTCAGTTAGATTTATATATATATACTTAAGGAAAACATTCAAACAAACATACATACCTACTACATACATAAGAGCTAGTATGAGTGTTTGAATGAATACAGGCAAAAAAATATAAAGGAAGAAAAAGAAAGAAAAAGCTAACAAAAGAAAAGGAAAAAAAACCTAAAGAAATAAAGAATAAATGGAAATAGAAAGAAAAAAATTACGAAAGAAAAGGCAAGAAAAAGGAAGAAGATACAAGAAAGAAGGAAAGATTGAGGGAAAAAACTCACTTTCTTCGTCTTAACAGGGACAAGAAAGCAGTTTTACCTGACCTTACCAACTTTCCCTCCGGCCACTTCTCTCAATCTTTCCCTTTCCTACCTCCCCTTCCTTCCCTCCTGCCCTCCCCTTCCTCCCCTTCCTG
>JACEEZ010007162.1:0-5000 GCA_016584305.1 Chionoecetes opilio
AAAAAAAAAAATCATGTTTTTAGTAAAAAAAAAAAAACATGTTTGTCCAAAAAAAACAGATATTTCGTTTTTTTAAATATTGTGTTTTAATAACTCAGCAAGAAAAAAACCACATTACAATTGTTTCTAGATTATGAGACACAAATAATAGCTGAGTTGGCAGATTACAGGTCCAATCAACTTGTTTTCAAAGCCATTTGTTTGGAGTGCTGTCCTGTCATAAGACATCACCCTCTAGTTGGTGGAACGGGATCTGTTGCTCAACTCAGCTGTCCCATGTTGCCTCAAATATCCTGCAACTGCCTAGAGATGCAACTAAAAAAAAACAATGCCGTTTAAAAAAAAAAAATAATGTTTTTTTTACAAAAAAAAGTGACCAAAAAAACCAAGGATATTTTCGTTTTTTTTTAAATATTGTGTTTAAAATAACTCAGCAAGAAAAAAAACCACATTACAATTACTCCTTTAATAGGGTACTCCATGGTGTAGTGGTTAACACGCTCGGCTCACAACCGAGAAGTCCCGGGTTCGATCCCCGGGCGGAGCGAAGACAGATGGGTGGTCTTTCTTAAAACCCGAGCCCCTGTCCACCCAGCAGTGAATGGGTACCGGGTGTTAGCCGGGGGTTTGTGACCCCCCTCCCGGGGTGGTGGCTTCGGCCAACACTAACCTGGAGCGGTAGTCCACTATGGCTCTGAGGAATTGTATATCCTCTAAACAATGACAAATGACAAAATGACAATTGTTTCTAGATTATCAAATAAAAAATATTGTGCATACACTATATTTATAATAAAAATTTACTGTATATCCTATTTTATGTGTATGTAGTTTTTTTTTTTTTTTTGTAACATAATTGTAACTGTAACCATTGATGACAAGCAAAAATTTGTAGTGTTTAATCCCTGAAGATTGTGCCAAGAGTAAACTAGAGTATATTTTGTAAGGTTGCCATATTGGCCCATATACAGCATCTACACTTGTTGCAGCATCTGACAAAAAAGGTCATTTACTTATGTTTATTTTTATACTCTGTCTGTGCCTCTTTGGATAAGATAGGTACACATATGTGGAGGGATGAATCAAATACACCTGTTTTTATGTACTTAATATTAATATCTGAGCAACTTTGGCTGTTTTAAAAAACCCAAAAAAAACCCAAAAAAAAAAAAAAAAAAAAAAAAAAAAAAATTTTTTTTACAAAAAAAAACCCGATCAAAAAAAACCGTTTTTTTTGCATCACTAAATTCCTAGCCCACCAAGGTCATGCTAATACCCCACTATAACAGCAGTCATAAGTAACTATAGTATACCACCTTCAATCAGTACAGAATAACACATTACTTTCCGTAGCCACTGCTTTCTATCTGCTATAACGTCCTCTCTCGTGCCTCCCATTACACTCTACACATTATTTTACTCTTGCATTACACTCTTACACTCTTTCACTCTTTCACTCTTGCATTACACTCTTACACTCTTGCATTACACTCTTTCACTCTTGCATTACACTCTTACACTCTTGCATTACACTCTTTCACTCTTGCATTACACTCTTTCACTCTTGCATTACACTCTTACACTCTTGCATTACACTCTTTCACTCTTGCATTACACTCTTTCACTCTTGCATTACACTCTTTCACTCTTGCATTACACTCTTTCACTCTTGCATTACACTCTTACACTCTTGCATTACACTCTTTCACTCTTGCATTACACTCTTTCACTCTTGCATTACACTCTTTCACTCTTGCATTACACTCTTTCACTCTTGCATTACACTCTTTCACTCTTGCATTACACTCTTTCACTCTTGCATTACACTCTTTCACTCTTGCATTACACTCTTTCACTCTTGCATTACACTCTTTCACTCTTGCATTACACTCTTACACTCTTGCATTACACTCTTTCACTCTTGCATTACACTCTTTCACTCTTGCATTACACTCTTTCACTCTTGCATTACACTCTTTCACTCTTGCATTACACTCTTTCACTCTTGCATTACACTCTTTCACTCTTGCATTACACTCTTTCACTCTTGCATTACACTCTTTCACTCTTGCATTACACTCTTTCACTCTTGCATTACACTCTTTCACTCTTGCATTACACTCTTTCACTCTTGCATTACACTCTTTCACTCTTGCATTACACTCTTTCACTCTTGTATTACACTCTCACTCTTTCATTACACTCTTTCACTCTTGCATTACACTCTTTCACTTTTGTATTACACTCTTTCACTCTTTCATTACACTCTTTCACTCTTGTATTACACTCTTTCACTCTTGTATTACACTCTTTCACTCTTTTACACTTTCATTAAACTCTTACACTCTTTCATTACACTCTTCACACTCTTTCACTCTTCTCGCAGTCAAAATTTACGGTAATCACAGAAGTTCAACATCCCCCCCCCCCCACCACCAGCCCACCAGCGATGCCTAAGCTATCAGGGGAATGACGCCCATCGATGCAGTGCTAGTCATGAACAGTTACGCGCCAATGGGGTTAATAAGGCTCATAGCGATAACTTTATGGACACTCGTAACATAACCCTTATAAACTCTCACCCCACGACCCAATATTCCTTGAAATAATATCCCTCCTAGACGATAATATAGTTACTCGTGGATATACACAACAAAAAGTTTACATTCACTTTACATAAATGTGAAGATATTTTTGATAACCACAATATACATGTCTTTTTTTTTTTACAAGGTGAAAAATCCTGACCTCTTGCTGCTTACTGACTGATATTTGATGCCAGGAGAAGGGAATATTACGCTTCTTCTAAATTTCAGCTGTATTTTTATCATAGTTAACCCTATTATCAGGTAAACATAGACATCATTTTAAGTATGAGACCTTAATAAGATAGAATGGAATTTTTGCCTCGTTGAAAAAAATGGACTATAGGTTAGGCCTTTTTAACTTGATCCTTCGCGCCCTTCCTGCAGAGATATTCCTTTAGTGTATATTGTGGCAAAGACTACTGTATACTGTATAGAGTAGTCTTTGATTGTGGTTATCAAATTTTCCTTCACATTTATATAAAGTGAACAGGAACGTTTTGCTGTGATATCCTCCAGTTACTTTTTTCGTCTATGAGGATAATTGTTTCAAGGGATATTGGGTCGTGGGGTGAGGGTTCCTAAGGGTTATGTTACGAGTGTCCTGAAGGTGAATGACTCTGAAGGTTTGCATTGCCCCGTCAGCCTCACTTCGCTTCTTATTTGTAAGAATAAGCATCTTATTTTGTTTGTTATTTACTAAAACAAACGCCATTATTATTCAATTGTGCCGTGGGAAATGGGGTTCAAAAGACTCAGAATGGGGAGATCTACACGATGAGACAGGTTAGCATTGTCAGGCTCGAGGATGACCTAAGCCATAATAATACCCAACACTTAACCCTTGAGGCCCAGAACATAATTTCCATTGTAATTTGGCAACCATTACACCATTATGATGAATGCAGGCTGAGCAATATTCCATGGATGTGACCTGTTGTATACCCCTGTCCACTGTCTAATACGGTATATTACGCTACTTTTCGTAATGGCTGGATAAGATACTTTGATCCTATCTAGACACTTTGCAAGTACCAATTACAAGGTTATTTAAGGTTACAAGGCTTATACAAGGTTACAAAGCGCCACCACGCCAGGACGAACTTGGTGGACTCGAACCGCTAACCAAATGCAGGGACGCTACACGCGAGACAACAGCTCTAGCAATCGAGCCACCCTGACGGGTAACAGACGATAGTATAGCAGCAAAGGAAAGACCTGGGCGTGAAGGGGTTGATGATAACAGATGTGGTTGTGATGAAAGAGATACACATAATTAGTACAAACAACTTGTACTTCATTAATTCCTCTGCATCGTTTGCAGCATAGCATATACTAGTAATATAAGCATAATATAGTGATATAGTGATATAATATAGTAATATAATGTAGTAATATAGTAATAATAGCATATAAAAGGCTCATAAGTGGATTCCAAAGCAGCAAAGTTTTCATCCCACATTGACGAAGCTCAAAACACATGTATACATTGCCATCTAGTAAAACACAAAGTAATCATGTGTGTCATTCAGGAATGTATCGCTAAACTGTACCTATCTACTGCTGCTATTTCTACTACTGATATTTCTTCTCATATTGTCACTTATTTCACTTTTTTTTTTTTTTTTTTTTTTTTTTTTGCATTTTCGTCTATTTCAATGGTTTTCATTACTTGATGTCTATCGCTATCCACCTCACTCTCTTGCTTCACACTGGATTTGAAAGCAAGTATCGGCCGGGATACGAACCCAGACCTCCCGCGAGGCAGGTGAGAATTTCACCACCGAACCACCTATGCATATTACACTGTGGAGGGTGTGTGGCGCGGCGGGAGGCCAGGCCAGGCGGGAGGGGGCGGGAGGGAGGGCCTGGGGGTGCAAGAAGGGCCCCTCAGCCTCGCCCTGCCGCCCCTCGCCCACCACCACCTCCACCAGCTCGGTGCAGGGCTCAGGGCCGGGACCTCCGTCAGGGGCAGGAGCCTCCTCAGAATCGAGGTCTTCCTCTTCGTCTTGGACGCTGCCTGAGAGAGCCCTGACGAGTGCCACCAGGAGAAGGCCCTGCATGCACCACCACCAGTAGTCCAGGGTCTCCACGCCCTGCAGGAACGACAGGCCGAGGGCGTCCACCACGGGCCGCACCTACAGGCCGTACAGCACGCGAAGGCTGTGCCGAGCCCGGTCGTCGCTCCATGTGAAGTGGACGACGTACCAGAGCTCACAGAGGGCCTTGGCGCGACCCGGCAGGAGGCGGCAGAGGGCCAGGAGGGGCAGCGTGGAGCACAGAAGGACTCCACCCCAGACCACCTGCCTCAGCACCTCGGCCTGGCCATTTCCGGCAGGTGGGTCCTGGTGGCGGCGGGACCCGTACATGAGGGTGGCCACGTACTAGTCCTGCGGGCCTTGGGCAGACGAGTCC
>JACEEZ010007162.1:12500-42681 GCA_016584305.1 Chionoecetes opilio
TGATGGACATGACGCGCCTCCCCATGCCGCGTCACGACAGGATGCGTCCGAGGGTATGCTGTGGCGGTGCAACTGCTCCATGCCAGAATCCGACATTCCCACGGCAGTTCTTCATGAGGAAGGTCGCTGCACACTGAACCACGGGTCGTGAAACACGGAAAACTCATGGATTCCAATCCTTGCCAAGATACATGGTACACCATGCATACACATACACATGCACGTGTGTGACGGGCCAAGCCTGAGGACCGCGGTTGTCTGAGGGCTCAACATGATCTGTCATGTTGAGCGTCACCTAGGAAATATCCAATAAAAAGAATTATAAAAACTAATTTTTGGTTGTGGTTGTATCTTTGAGATAAATAATATAATAAACCTGTTTACATCATAGCTTTAAATTATATTTCCTTACATGTGCATATGTTGCATCATACCTCCACACTCGTCCACATGTACGCAACGCCTTCAATGTCAATGAAACACACACACACACACACACGGTTCCCTTGATAAAAGTAATAGACAGAAAGCATAAGATGATAGCAGCATCCCATGTCATCATGGTGGAGTTATAAAAGAACTTTCATGTAATACGCTGCATTATACGCATCAGACCTGCATGTTCCTTGTGACCTTCCTTCCCAGCACCACGCGTGTTGTCAAGGGATAGACGACCTTGAGGTAGCGCATTAGGAGGAGACATGTGTTAGTGGGCCCTTCGGACCCATGTATTGATGTTTGTAGTAGTAGTATATATTAGACAACATGTGATTGCAAACTCCAATCGTGTTGTTGCTGTCGTTGGTCACTGGTCAAAGTGCCTCGGGGTAGACCACGTTCCGTGTGATTCCAACCCTTTGTGTTCCATGTGATTCCAACACACACTCACACGCACACAAACGGTAACTCCAATAGTCTACTGAGTGTATGGAATGAGGCAAGAGGTTACCGTAGAGTTTTTCCTGTAATATAATACTCCTAAAGTGTTTTTAGCCCAAAATCCCCCTTCAAAATGATTCAATCAACATGGGACCAAGTCGCTTACTACCTACGATTTATTTGCGATTTTCTGAGCTTACTCGTATCAAAATTGAATTTACAGTTTCGGCTACCCAAAACAGACACACAGACACACGGCTACTCCTGTAGTATATTAGACAAGTGCTTGTGGGCCCTTCGGACCCATGTATTGATGTTTGTAGTACACACACTCACACACGCACACAAACGGACACGCACGCACGCACGCACACACACACACGCATGCATGCTTGCATGCTTGCACACACACACACACACACACGCAAACAAACGGTAAGTACTACATGAGTCTACGGAGTAAGTGACATGCGGCAAGACGTTGCCGGAGAGTTTCTTCCTGTCATCTAATACTCCTAAGTGTATTTAGCCTAAAACCCCCCTTCAAAATAATTCAATCAACATGGGACCAAGCCACTTACCCCCTACGATTTATTTTCAATTGTTTGAGCCTACTCTCATCAAAATTGAATTTACAGTTTCGGCTACCCAAAACAGACACACAGACACACGGCTACTCCTGTAGTATATTAGACCGCATGTCAAAGACCGCATGTCAAAGAGGACCACCCATAAGCAGTGGCGTACCCAGAAAATTGGAAAGGGGGGGGGCCAATATATATATATAATATATATATATATATATAAGCGTAAGTGTGTCTGTCTGTGTGTGTGTGTGTGTGTGTGTGTGCGTGCGTGTGTGTGTGTGTGTGTGTGTGGTATAGGTTCCGCCCTCCGTGGCGGAATTCCATCATATGGCACATTTTTGGAACCAGGTTGACCAGGGGAAGGTTTTAAGCCCACTTATGAGATGATCCGCTCATTTCTTTTTTTCTTCTTTTTTTAGCAGCCTATTAGCGAGAATTGTGAAAAAAAGTGGGTTGCGAGAATTGAGGAAACCTTGATATAGGGTGATGGGTAATGGGTGAGTGTATGGGTGGGGTGATGGGTAATGGGTGTGGGGTGATGGTTGAGTGAATGGGTGATGGGTGAGGGAATAGATGGGGGGTGATGGGTAATGGGTGAGTGAATGGGTGTGCGGTGATGGGTAATGGGTGAGTGAATGGGTGGGGGGTGATGGGTAATGGTGAGTGAATGGGTGTGTGGTGATGGGTAATGGGTGAGTGAATGGGTGGGGGTGATGGGTAATGGGTGAGTGAATGGGTGGGGGGTGATGGGTAATGGGTGAGTGAATGGGTGGGGGGTGATGGGTAATGGGTGAGTGAATGGGTGTGTGGTGATGGGTGGGTAATGGGTGAGTGAATGGGTGGGGGGTGATGGGTAATGGGTGAGTGAATGGGTTGGCGTTAATATATACATTTCTACATCCATGATTTCAGGAAAGCTAGAAGCGGCTATCTGGAGAGTCTGTGTTTGGTGGGCCGAAGGCCCACCAATAGCCCTCCGCAGGAGCTAGCCAAAAAGTCCGCCCGGAGTGCGGCTTTGCGGCTAGTATATATATATATATATATATATATATATATATATATATATATATATATATATATATATATATATATATATATATATATATATATATATATATATATATACAATATATATATATATATATATATATATATATATATATATATTATGTATATAAATATACATATATATATATGTATATATCTATATATCTATAATAATATAAGCGAAAGTGTGTGTGTGTGTGTGTGTGTGTGTGTGTGTGTGTGTGTGTGTGTGTGTGTGTGTGTGTGTGTGTGTGTGTGTGTGTGTGTGTGTGTGTGTGTGCGTGTGTGTGTGTGTGTGTGTGTGGTATAGGTTCCGCCCTCCGTGGCGGAATCCTATCATATGGCACATTTTTGGAACCAGGTTGACCAGGGGAAGGTTTTAAGCCCACTTATAGGATGATCCGATCACTTTCTTTTTCTTTTTTGTAGTAGCCTATTAGCGAGAATTGTGAAAAGAAAAGTGGGTTGCTAGAATTGAGGAAACCTTGATGTAGAGTGATGGGTAATGGGTGAGTGAATGGGTGGGGTGATGGGTAATGGGTGTGGGGTGATGGGTGAGTGAATGGGTGGGGGGTGATGGGTGATGGGTGAGGGAATAGATGGGGGGTGATGGGTAATGGGTGAGTGAATGGGTGTGTGGTGATGGGTAATGGGTGAGTGAATGGGTGGGGGGTGATGGGTAATGGGTGAGTGAATGGGTGGGGGATGATGGGTAATGGGTGAGTGAATGGGTTGGGGGTGATGTGAATGGGTTGGCGTTAATACATACATTTCTACATCCATGATTTCAGGAAAGTTAGAAGGGGCTATCTGGAGAGTGTGTTTGGTGGGCCGAAGGCCCACCAATAGCCCTCCGCAGGAGCTAGCCAAAAAGTCCGCCCGGAGGGCGGCTTTGCGGCTAGTTTATATATATATATATATATATATATATATATATATATATATATATATATATATATATATATATAATATATATATATATATTATATATATATATATATATATATATATATATATATATATATATACTATATATATATATATATATATATATATATATATATATATATATATATATATATATATATATATATATATAATAAATATATATTTATAATTATTTATTCCTTGCAAACGGGGGATCCATGGCCGCATGCCATTGCAAAATATTGCAAAACTCTTCATTTCTCAAGATTTACAGTTGTTCTCACAGTTTGAATATTTTACATTACATATTCAGTGTTTTCTTATCAGAGGCAACATTAGGCCATTTATACCTCTCCAAATGACATAATAAAGTTACCATTGACCGTAGCTAATAAGAACGAAGTATAGCTGTCAATTTAATACACGAAATTTTTCTCATTTATTCAATTAATGGATATTAGAAAAAAATGTATTGTGGCGCGTTTTCATTAACGTTTCACCTACATTAATACTTTGTAGTTATTCATGGGTACGACAAAAAGTACACAGTATTAGCATATAGGTTAGGTGTAGGTTAAGTTAGGTTTGCATTATGTGTCTGATTTATCTTGAGGAGGTAAGGTAGATGGGAGAACACCACAGTGCTCGTGTTCAGTACTGTCTTTTCCATCGATGTTTAAAGTATAGGCTACCACATCCTGCGTTGTTATGACGATCTATTATACCATGACATAATTAATTCTCAACGTACACTGCTCAAATAGGACTTCCATATCCTGATGGCTTTATTTATAATTGCATGACAGATAATTATTACATGTATCTCAGTCTAACGATGACTAAACAGTATCAGTGTCACCATCAGTATCTTGCTTGATGTCGTATTTAAACCTGTATCAACCGATCAACCTGGGAGATTGTTTTGCCTCCCTTCCAACGGGAATCCACAAGGGTGGGGTGGGTTGTCCCCTTTCTGTGAGGTTGAGGATTAACAGAAATCCCCAGCGAGCAGAACAATATCCTTGAGATACAATTATGAAGTCTCTTGTTGTGATGATTTGTTGTTGTGAATTAGAACCACTGACACCACTACCAGCTCCTTAGTGCATTTTGTCTGTCGTGCATTTGGTCTCGTCTCGCTTCCCTTGCTGCCTTGAGGCGTTGGTAATGATGTCACTCATTGTAGCTACCTTGAGGCGCTGTTTTCACTGTAATGCTGTGTTACTTCACTTCAACATAATGTAGTTTTAATTGTGTATAAATATTCTACAATGTTATTTACGTGAGTTCAGGTGATGTCATGACCACAGCCTAACAAGAATTCTTCTACTGAGGTCATGACGAGGAAACATTATACTCGTAATGTATAGACTTATATAGTTGCCAAGATATTACCATTGGTTGTCATTATGGATTTGGTTTTCATAAGACCAAGGGTTCAGGTTTTCCCAAGACCAAGCAAGGGTTCAATTCAGCAGAGGAAGAATTTTCCTTGAACGACAAAACCAGTTGTTTTTATTTGTTACGCCGCTGTCCTGCCTCTCCGAGACATCACCGCCTCCAAGAGAGCTCAGTAGGCTCTAATACTACCGACTACTCGGACGTGATGAGTCATTAGGGGTTCCATTTTAGGGTAAAATACCATAAACTAGGGTAATCAGACCCCTTCTAGGGTAGCGGTTAGGGTAATGCATAATATAGGGTAATTTTAGGGTAATGCTTATGTTATATTTCGTTTGTTGAGGGATGATCATAATTAAGTTCTTGAGCAGCATGATATGTGGGGATCATAAATGAAAGGATTTGGAGAGCCAGGGAGCCCTCCACAGGGGCGCACCAAGAAAAAAACATTCGGGTAGGGGTGTGTGGGGCCAGAAGTGTTTTTCATCACCTAGTAGCCCTATAGTAAACCCGCCAGATTTCTCGCTAGCCGCTGCATGTTACATTTTTCCGCCATCAGCAGATTCCCTTTTCAGGCCTTATTTCTTATTTCTGCTACTGCAACAATAGTTGTGGTAGTGTTAGATGCTTGTCCAAGACATTACGTGAAGCATAAGTGCCACCAAAGCAAGGTAGTATTAGAGGCTTGTCCAAGGCATTACGTGAAGCATAAGTGCTACCACCAAAGCAAGGTAATAGGTTTACACGGGCAGGTGACGCTGTCACATCGCTAGAACACACACATATACACACATATACACGCACGGTTCCCTTGATAAAAGTAATAGACAGAAAGCATAAGATGATAGCAACATCCCATGTCATCATGGTGGAGTTATAAAAGAACTTTCATGTAATACGCATCAGGCTTGCATGTTCCTTGTGACCTTCCTTCCCAGCACCACACGTGTTGTCAAGGGATAGGAGACGACCTTGAGGTAGCGCCCTAAGAGATGACACAGTGCAGCACCGCCCGACACTGCAGAGTGCAGTATAGGGGCATAACAACAAACAAGTATAGGGGCGGCATCGGCATCTGTTAGGCATGTGTTTGGATGTCACATTTGTTAGGCATGTGTTTGGATGTAACATTTGCTAGACATGTGTTTGGATGTCACATTTGTTAGGGATGTGTTTGGATGTCACATTTGTTAGGCATGTGTTTGGATGTCACATTTGTTAGGCATGTGTTTGGATGTCACATTTGTTAGGCATGTGTTTGGATGTCACATTTGTTAGGCATGTGTTTGGATGTCACAAGAGTTCAGGTTTTATTTGACTCATCGTACTAACTACCGTAGATAACACTATAGTCGCCACGGTGCACTAATGTCGCCAGGCGCCATATATTACGAATTTTAGCATCACTACAGACTTTTGTGTCACTGAAGACAGGTACATAACATAAACTACTGTACATGCCTCTTCCGTAGCACATACAAGTCTGTAGTGATGCTTTAGTGGTGAAATTCGTAATATATGGCGCCTGGCGACATTAGTGCACCGTGGCGACTATAGTGTTATCTACGGTAGAAGGCTGCTCTCTATAGTATGGGGAAGAGCATCCCATGTTATGTATGATTTGTGATGGCCAGAGTGTCATACAAACAATGGGCCGCTATTAGTATTCGTGCTGTGCTGTTCTTCACATTGTAAATTGGCGCACGTATACACTACCTACTCCATTATATTAATTAAGGTCTAGAGATATTAACCACGGCCTATATCTCTAGGCCTTGATATTAATTACCTACAGTATTTACCACGAGATATGAATTTTTTCAGAGAGAGAGAGAGAGAGAGAGAGAGAGAGAGAGAGAGAGAGAGAGAGAGAGAGAGAGAGGAGAGAGAGAGAGAGAGAGAGGAGAGAGAGAGAGAGAGAGAGAGAGAGAGAGAAGAGAGAGAGGAGAGAGAGAGAGAGAGAGAGAGAGAGAGAGAGAGAGAGAGAGAGAGAGAGAGAGAGAGCTCTGAGGAACAAAGCACATCACACATCCCGGTCACCCTCGCTTGCCATACTGGACTGATGTAGTGGCTTAAGTAGGCTTTAAGTTGCTTCTTTTTGTTAGCCTTCTCCTTGCCCAGGTAAGGGGAGTATTGCAGAATGACTCTATTATAGTTAGGGAGGAATGAATGTGTAATGGCGATGGACAGCAGTAAGTGTCGCTACCTTACATTACTACCGCGATGGATTGATTTAATGCCAAACTTACTACCGCGAGCATCATCTTTGTGTGAAATATTGTCTTGAAGAGTTAAAGAAATGTAATGGTTAATGCTTTCCTGAGGTTTTGTGGATGAAAATACAAAACAGTAGACTTACGTGCATCTTCATATGAAGTATCTATAGGTCAGCAGGTTATCGAGGAGGCTCATGTGTGCATCACTAGGCCACAATATAAATAATAATAATAATAAACTAATAATAATAGTAATATTGACAACATTAAGACAGTTATAGAAGTAGTAGTAATGACATGCAAGGTATGTAAATATGAGGACTGTTGTGATGCTTTCAAGAATCAAGGCATCAGTGTTGGTGCGGTGGAGACGCTCAACATGGAGACGCTCACTCTGCGTGGTGCTGCAGCAACTGACGCAGTGTGTCGATCACCAGGCTGAGGTTGGGGCGACCACGCGGCTCCTCGGCCAGCATGTGGGTGGTGAGCAGCTGCAGCACAGGCACCACCTGGTGTCCCTGCAGGTGGTGCTGCTCCACCAGCTGAATCAGGCGACCCAGCGAGTATATATCGGCAGAGAATGTGACGGGGCCGCCTCGCAGCACCTGAGGACACACCCAGTCACAGCAGGCGGGATCCGTCACCTGGAAGGCCACGTGATGGCCGGGCAGGGTGGCGAGGCCCACGTCGATGATGTGCGTCTCGATGGCGTGTTGATGTGATCGCGTGATCGTGACGTTGTCAGCTTTGAGGTCCAGGTGGACCAGCCCTTTGGCGTGCAGCTCCCCCACCTTCACGCTGAGGTCCAGCAACACCTGCAACAACAGGTTGCTGGGCACCTGCCTTTGGAGCACTTTCTCCAGCGTCATGGAACCGCAAAACGTCATGTATATTGTAGGCGGGTCCCAGGTGACGGCCCTCAGCAGGGGCGTGCCGCCCGCCCCCTGTAGCATCTCTAGCACGTGAGCCTCGTCCAAGCACTTGTCCTTGAGCTGCTTCCTGACCAGCTGCTGGCCGCACATCTCCACGAGATCCACCTTGCCGTACGTGCCCTCACCCAGGGCGGTGACAACACTAACCGGCGGAGCGGTGTTCAAGTCCAAACAAGGCAGACCTAAAAACCCTTGCGCGTAAAACTCGTCTAGGAGGTCTGGATCGTAACAGAAGGGATGTGACTCCTTGTCCGCGGGCGGTGAGACGGAACAAGAGGCCGACATTTGGGGTGAGGCGCGGCTCGGAACAGTAAAGGACCTCTTGACTAGGAAGGTGCCTTGCTGGTTGTTAGTAAAGGACCTTTTAACTACGAAGGTGCCTTGCTGGTTGTTAGTAGAGGACCTCTTGACTACGAAGGTGCCTTGCTGGTTGTTAGTAGAGGACCTTTTAACTACGAAGGTGCCTTGCTGGTTGTTAGTAGAGGACCTCTTGACTACGAAGGTGCCTTGCTGGTTGTTAGTAGATGACCTTTTAACTACGAAGGTGCCTTGCTGATTGTTGCGGCGGGGAGCGGGGGATTCTTTGGCTGGGCTGGGGGAGGACAAGGGTGACTCTTTGATCTGGCTTGGGGAAGGGGGAATGGCAGGTGGGTGTTCAATCTCATTTTCTGCCTGTTCGGTCTGGGCTCCGTGCCCTCGAGGGAGCTGAAGGTGTCCACGGTGTGGGGGAGGGGGCGCGTTGCCTCCTCCTCGGCATCACGCGTCTATGTCGCCTCGTTAACATCCGTCAAGCATGCAACGGTCCGTCTGGACCTCTGCGTTCACGGTCTGATTAAATTCCACCTGAACTGCGCAGTCGACATGCAAGGGACTCGAGCTGCTTGTTTGCGTCTCTTCGTTGACGTACAAGTCCCGTGCATCGTGTGTCTGCACCGCCACGTCTACGTGCAGGACCTGCCAGCCGTCTGTCTGCACTCCCTGCTGCTTCACAAAGGCTGCTGAGTGCCTTGTCTTCCTCTGGGTTGAGGCAGATCCGTGTTTCCTGAAATCCTTGTTCACTTTCTGGTCGGCGGGAGTGTTGTGGTGAGGCAGCAGGGGCAGGTGGGGGCCCCGCAGACCTTCCCGCCACAGAACTGCCTGCCGACGCTCATTCAGGGCGGCCGCTTGGCGAACCGCGGCGACGTGCGCTGCAGCCTTCACTGGCGAGGCGGTGTTCATCTTCGTGTCCGCGAGAGTGTTATGGTCAGGCAGCAGGGGCAGGTGGTGGCCCCGCAGCCCTTCCCGCCACAGAACTGCCTGCCGACGTTAATTCAGGGCGGCCGCTTGACGAACCGCGGCGACGTGCGCTGCAGCCTTCACTGGCGAGGCGGTGTTCATCTTCTTGTTAACAGAGAACATCGTTATTGTCTGATATGCCTGACACAAAGACTGGCGTAGCAGGGACCCTTGCCGTATTAAGGATGTTTTTTTGAGAGAAGTGGAACTTGCCACTGCCAGCTTGGATCTAAGGAAGGACTAAGTAGTCAAGATCTGATTGGCGGGTCTCGCCGTGGCTTCCTAGATCCAGGCTGACCTCCACTACTCCTGGCCCGCCTGCACACACACACACACACACACACACACACATACCAGAGCCTCGGGGGGGTGGGGGGGGGAGGGGGAGACACCTTATTACCTCCTGCACAAGATCAATGCGGTGCGTGAATTAGCAGAACCCGAAAATAATAAGTCATGAATTATAAGGTGATAATGTACGAGTACTATTCAGAGCACGTCAAGGATTGCACGGTGCATTCCAATGTTAAGATTAAGTGAACCTCTACAATGGTATCCTGAAGAAAACAGTCAATGATTTAATTCCTCTCCCTCGTCCTTATGTATTCTCGTATTTTATTCTTATGTAGTCGCAGTATTCTCCCTCTCGTTGAATAGTTATCAACAATATTTTCTTTACTCATAGGTAAATCTTTCCCCTTAAGAGTATACTGCCGCATTTTCTTAGTGTATGTGTGTTCTTACTGTAATGGCGCAGAAATTGATATCTTACACACTTTTTTTTTTCTCTCTCTCTCTAACTTATTATATTCCCACGAGTTATCATATGCCTCACACAATCACATTTTTTTTGTCACAATTTTTTTTTCTTTTCTCTCTCTCTTTCCCTATCTCTCCTTCCCTCTCCCCCCTCTCTAAAACTATCTATTTTCACATATTACCACACACCTCACACAATCTCCCTCAATATCTTCCCCTTAGTATATAGTATAGTTAACCTTATATATTTATCTTAAATACTTTGGTCTTCCCCTACACCCAGGACGACGGTCGGGGGCGTGGCGCATCACTCCCAGTGCGAGATGTACGTGAGGAACTACAGCGTGTTAGAGGGCGTGGCTTGGGAGGAGCGGCTCAAGTACCTACCTGACGAAGGAGATGGGTCAGACTTGCCTACACAACCCTGCGATGCCTGGGAGTATGACAAGACCTCCTTCGAATCGACGCTGATCTCCGAGGTGGGTGTGCATAGGAGACAATGAATTAGTTAGTATAAGGTGTAGTATAGTAGTAGTAGAGTATGTATGTAGTGTAGTATGATGTGTAGATGTTAGTACAAGGACCGAAAACTAATGAAAATATCACAAGAGGAAGAAGAAAAAAAGGAGATGGAAAATTAGGAGAGTAAAGGTAGTAGGGAACAGGAAAAAAAAGAGATGAAGGAGGAAAGTAAAGTAGGAAGGAGGCGACAAGGATGCAGGAGGGGTGAGAAAGAGGGTGAAACGGGAGATAGAGTGAAGGAGGAAGAGGTTCATTTTCAACGGTACAGCACAGGAAACTTCTTGTTTTCCCTTGTTAATTTTTTCCTTGTCTCTTTTGCTTTTATATTTCACGGCCGCTACTGTTGTAATTATCACAGCCATAATCTTGTATTTGTATTTTACTCCGTATAAGACCATCACAGTGTTTTGTCTCTAATTTAATTACCATCGCTAGCAACCCGAGATTACACTACCACTAGACTTACTGACTTTCTTTCCGTCTTATTACTTTCGTTTCCTTGGTTAATTTGACCTATGTCTCTCCTAACTATCATCAATACTTTGGTGACTTATATCCCACACTACATACTGTGTGCCTTTTTCTGGTAATACTAACAAAACAAAGAGTAATAATCGTCATCAACAAACCATAGATAGTTTCATTTGACTTCCTTCCACATTAATAGATCTTCCCCTTTTGCTTCCCTCCTTTCCTCCCCAAACAATCCCTTGCTCTCTCATCCTTATCTCTCCCTCCCTTGCCAATACAGCACACAGAGAGAGAGAGAGAGAGAGAGAGAGAGAGAGAGAGAGAGAGAGAGAGAGAGAGAGAGAGAGAGAGAGAGAGAGAGAGAGAGAGAGAGAGAGAGAGAGAGAGAGAGAGAGAGAGAGAGAGAGAGAGAGAGAGAGAGAGAGAGAGAGAGAGAGAGAGAGAGAGAGAGAGAGAGTAAACAATATCTCCTCTGGTTTATTTCCACCTGGTCTGTTTCCCAAGAAAATGCTGCATAAGTAAATATATTTGTACAACTTCATTATCTGTTGTTGCTGAGAGAGAGAGAGAGAGAGAGAGAGAGAGAGAGAGAGAGAGAGAGAGAGAGAGAGAGAGAGAGAGAGAGAGAGAGAGAGAGAGAGAGAGAGAGAGAGAGAGAGAGAGAGAGAGAGAGAGTAAACAATATCTCCTCTGGTTTATTTCCACCTGGTCTGTTTCCCAAGAAAATGTTGTGAAGTAAACATATTTGTACAACTTCATTATCTGTTGTTGCTGAGAGAGAGAGAGAGAGAGAGAGAGAGAGAGAGAGAGAGAGAGAGAGAGAGAGAGAGAGAGAGAGAGAGAGAGAGAGAGAGAGAGAGAGAGAGAGAGAGAGAGAGAGAGGTGTAATAGCCAGAAGTCATGAAAACCAAATAGCCAAATACAATATCCCAATACACAGTACTCGTTTCACTATTCATTATTCAAGAGTCATTTACATTAATGTGAAGAAACACACACACACACACACACACACACACACACACACACACACACACACACATCACTCACACACACACACACACACACACACATACGTCACACACAAACACACACACACACATACACTGTCCACACACACACACAGCATAAAAAATCGAATATAAACACTGCAATTACATACACATACACACACACACACACACACACAAACACACACTTAGGAGGAACTCCGTAGTGTAAGGGATAGCACGCTCGGCTCACAGCCGAGAAGTCCCGGGTTCGATCCCCGGGCGGAGCGAAGACAGACGGGCGGTCTTCTTAAAACCCGAGCCCCTGTCCACCCATCAGTGAATGGGTACCGGGTTAGACCTGTTCAGAAAACAATTTTTTCCTATTTTTATACCCCCCTGCAAGGTTTCCCATGCTTTTTGACCTGGAAAAGCCGAAAATCAGAACCATTTTGAGCTAAAATGTCAGGAACCTTTGCCTCATTGGACCTCAAGATATTAAGCCCGCGACAGTAGAAAAGCGCCTAATTTTGCCTTCCGCCAGACTTTTTTTCACCTGAGACTTTTGTTACAATTGGGATAGAACAACAAATTGGGTATCAAATTGAAGCATTTTTAATATTATTTCTGAAAAAACAATCCAAGTAAACATTCAAGAAAAAAAGACACATCATATCCAGAAAAAAAGCAAAATTTTCTGAAAATTTCATATAAATTTCATAAATATTACAATCTTGACATCAAAAAATGTGTGACAAAGACTCTAAAAACTATTTTCAAGTGGCAGAAAACTCTATTGTCTATGTCAGAAGGACACTTCACAGTCATTTTTTCAGAGTTTGCTTCTTGAAGCTATCAAATCGCTCACGGTTGTATTCCACAGTTTGAAGAAGGTACTGTTTTTGCGGGAGAATCTGTGGTAATGATGTTTGCGAAATCAGTCTTTCAATCTTGCTCCCCGCTCAGCAATGTCATTCACTACTTTTACCATTGCTGACATATTCCAGGGCCTTGCTGTAGTCATCACTCCTTGGCCATGTCGCCACAGGTTGCAGAAGCCAGTCATACTCAATGCCAAGGGTGTCAAGCAGAAGATGACTCTCTGGCCCCAACTAGACCCAGCAGAGTCGTCTTGGCTTGTAAACCTGAGGGGAAACATAGGTTTCCCTCGTCTAAAAGCTTTTCTGGCTTCTCAGTGGCGTGCAGCTTGGCAGAAATGTCCTGCTTCTCTTTGTCACTGAGTCTGCTACCGAAGAGAGGAACGGCACAACCTCCTGGTCAGGTACCACTTGTGGTTTTCAAGTTTTTTGTAGCACTGCCTGAGCAATCTCTTGGATCGTTCTCTTGAACTTCATCATTTTCCTTCAATGAACTGCAGATCATTTGCAGAGCATTGCAGCAAGTGTAGATGACATCCACAGGGTGTATAGAACAGTCCTAGGAAGAGGTTGAGGGGGTTCCCAGCTTCACAACAGTTTCTCATCGTACTCCAGCTGCTCAGCAAACTGAACATCTTCATAGAATACGGGTTTTTCTGGCCATCCACCTGGCCTGATGAAGGGCCCTCCAGGACGACTCAGTGGATTCCGCGGGGAGGCGTGTCTCCAAGGACGATCAGTGTAAGCTCAGCCATCTCACGGTAGTCAGCTCTAGGAGGCTTCCCCGCCCTCAGGATTTCTGTAGTTTTTCCCTTTGCACTCTTCTTCTTTTTATTCAACCTTTTTGTCTGATGGACAGGGTTGTGGGGTTTGTCTGGGGTAAGATCTGTCCAAAACGTCCTTGAAGTGCTTGAACCAAGGATTCTCTGGGCTCTTGACCTTGCCAAACAGATTCTCCCATACAGCACCAACCAGAAACTTCTAGAATGTGGTGTCTGCAGGCCAGGTAGACCCCTTCCTGTCAAGCTGTTGCTCCAGAAGCTTGGGCAGCTCCCCGATGTACCCCAAACTGTTGCTGGCCGTTGTGTCAACACAAGGGCAGTGATCACTCCAGTAAGCCCCCATGCCTCCAGAAAATCCATGGATGCCTCTGCTGAGCCGTTCCTGTTGAGCGTCTATCACGGGTTTACTCCCAGTAGCTTGCCTTCAGGATATGCAGGTGGTCCTGAGACAAGCACAGCCAGAGTCTCTGACGTGGCCCCAGGATAATTTCCCCAGGACATCTCTCAGATCTTGCCATCCCAGTGGAGAGCAGCATACTTGGGAGGGGTCCTCGCTAAATGCTGCCATGTACTCCTGGCTGAGTGGTACCTTGTCAGCATCCTGTTCCGCTCGTTGTTGAGGTGAGATGACAAACTTGTCCAGGTTCAGCTCCACCAGCCTTCAATGTAGCAGAGACTAAGGCTGTCACTTGATTGTCAGACAATCCCAGACGATCAGCGGTACTGCAGATGTCAACACACTCCATGACCCCCCTGGGAAATGTGAGAGTCACATTTGTTTTGGGGGATGTGAACATCCAGGACGAGGTTGTTGGTAATCCATGTCCTCTGCATTCCCTTCACTGCGGTTGGGTCAGCCCAGGTAGGGCACATCAGCAGCAGTCCTTCGCTGTGTGGCAGCTGAAAATTGTAGAAATTTTGTGACAAATTCATATCTTGTTCCTCTCTCTGCTGCAGTCTTGCAGCCCTCCTCTGCTTGCTGTGGGACCGTGACTTAAATATCTTGTCATGACCAGACATGGGGCCTTTTTCTCTGTCTTCTGATCCTGGTAGAACCTGATTCCTGTCCCTTTTTCTCCCTTGATAGCAGTCGGTTTCTCTCTATTTCCTGGATGGCATCTGAAGCTCCTATGTCGAACAGGGTATCTAATTCCAGGACAAAGGATCCTTTTCCCTCCAGGGTCACTGTTCTACCTTTATTCCTTGCTAGATCTCTGTGCTTTTTGTGAAGTCATGAAATGCTGCCGCTGCATTGTACTTGGTCATGGTCTTGATCCTAGCCATCTGCCAGAATGGGATGATAGGGCCTTTCCCCTGTTTCATTGGCGAGGTCTTGATGCTTAGGAATTCCCTGTATTTCTGGCAAACCTCTGGAGATGGGGAAGTACTGGAAGGCCTGTCTGTTTGGTGGGGAACTGGGAGCCACTGGATGCTGGATGATGGGTAGCGTTTAGGAAGGTTTCTGTAGCAAGATCTAGTAGCAGGTCGGCGGACGCTTGTCTCTGGACTGCAGGTGGGGGTTCTGAGATGTCAACTTTGCGTCCTCGGAGCTCCTTGCTTACTACCATAGTGAAGTTATTTGTGAAGTATCTCTGGATTTGTTAGCAGGTTTCAACAGATCTGCAACAAACAAACAGACCATTAGATGTCATGCTAAAACCATTGTGAATTTGTGACTAGAGTGAAAATAAATTATATTTAGTTTAATTTTTTTGAAAAAATTTCTGTAATATCACATGTAATATTTCCATAAATGTTTCTATGCATTTTGATGTTTCAGTCAGCATCTAATTACTTCTTTAACCTGCTTATGCCCATTTATGGTGAAAAAATAGGCGAAAACAAACATCAAATGCTCCGAAACTGGGGTTCAGAAAACGTGTATAGAATAGAATTTTTATGCTTCATGAGGCAAAGGTTCCTGACATTTTGGCTTATAATAGTTGGAATTTTCGACTTTTTCCCGGTCAAAAAGCATGGAAACCGGTGCAGGAGGGTTAAAAAATAGGAAAAAATTGTTTCTGAACAGGTCTAGTAAAGGGTGTTTGCCGGGGGTTTGTGACCGCCTCCGGGGTGGTGGCTGGCCAAACACTAAAGATGAATGAGAAAAATAAATGTTGATATGGAGACGGGGTCATACGAGCGTTGCTCAGGCTCTGTAAAATACAACTAGATGAACACACACACACACACACACACACACACACACACACACACACACACAACACACACACTAGCATAAACAATCGAATATAAACACTGTAATTTTGTAGCTTCGTTATGATTATATTTATTTGTTATTAGCAAAATAGTTACAACGTTCAACTGCTATAAAAACTAAATGGAAAAAGTTACGTTGTATTTCGTACCAATTTCCATGGAATTGCGAACGTGTCACATTGGCTGCCTGACATTTGTAGATAATAATCTTAAACACTTGTATTTAATAATTTTCCGAGTATTGGCTTGAACTTCAGATAGAAACACTTATAATTACCTTCAATATACACTTAATTATCTAGCAGTGGAAAGATAAATTCTGAGTCTTTTTCTAGCAGTGAACGAAAAAATTCTGAGGTCTTTTCAAAACAATAAATATTTAAACACAAATAACTAACAAAAATATCGAGGGAATTAGGTAGTTTCAGCACTTTAAAAACACCATGGGCACTAAAACACATATATTTAATTTGATTATCATACAAAATTGCGATAAAACCACCTCAGTCCCTTTAACCCACCAGCTAAAAGCAACATATCCTTCCTCCTCAACACACACGCAATACCTTCACACACCCCACACACACACACAACACACACCCTAACACACAGACACAACCCTTTACCCTCAAAACAAAGGGTTGCCCCGCAGTGCTGAGTTAAGGGAAATTTCAATTATATTGTTGTGTGTGTGTGTGGGGTGTGGTGTGGGGTGTGTGTGCGTGCGTGGGCGTGCGTGCGTGCGTGCGTGCGTGCGGGTTTCGTGGTGTTGTGTGTTGTTTTTGTGGTGTGTGTGGGGTGTGTGTGTGGGGTGTGGTGTGTGTTGTGTGTGTGTGTGTGTGTGCCAATTGGCCGCACCATCTCCTCTCCCAATCCATACGAGATTCCCATAAAGCACTTCAGGCCTGTGTGTGTGTGTGTGTGTGTGTGTGTGGTGTGTGTGTGTGTGTGTGTGTGTGTGTGTTTTTGTGTGTGTGGGGTGTGTGTGTGGGGTGTGAAGAGGAAAAAATAGGCTTCACGTGCATATGGAGGGCAACTTACTTGCGAACAGGGTAAAAAAAAAAAGACAAGGGGAGAGAGAGAGAGAGGAGAGAGAGAGAGAGAGAGAGAGGAGAGAGAGGGAGAGACGAGAGAGGGGAGACGAGAAGAGAGAGAGAGAGAGAGAGCGAGAGACAGAGAGGAGAGGGGAGAGAGAGAGAGAGAGGAGAGAGAGAGAGAGAGAGAGAGAGAAAAAAGGAGTAACAAAACCGGGAAACTTTATCACCTCACTGCACCGGCGAGTTTATTTAGCCTAATACTTGGCTAATTATCTTTAAAAATGCGACAATAATCCAGGCAGCTCATTCAACAGGTGTTTAAGCAATCAAAACACGGGGGGGGAGAAAATTAGGTAACAGGCGGAAAATGTTTTAAGTATTCAGCCAAGAACGAGAAGATAATTTAAAAAGCCAAAAATATTTAAAATGGAGTTCAGAGTGTTGGAGAGGGTTTAAAAACCCCTCCCCCCAGATCTTTTCCTTGCTTAAAAATGTGTTGTTGCCATAAAATTACAAAAAAGTGACGAAAACCCAAATTAACTAGTGGACAAGGTACAAAACAAGTAATCTAAAAAAATATTTGCTTATCACAAATATGTCTAAGGTCCCAAAAAATTACAATGGAAATTACGTTCGGGGCCAAAGGGGTTAAAGGATTACAAATACAGGTAAAGGTTTTATAATGTGAGAAAAAAGGACATTTTCCACCTATCAACTCAACACGTTAGAAATGCAACAAAGAAAAAAATTTAAAAATTTAAAAAAAAGTTAGAGCTTTCCGTACTAAAAAAAACAGGTAAAATCCAAAAGGGAAATTTTTAAAATAAGAGGAAGATTTTTAAGTAATCGGGGTAAACTCGAAACAAAAAAAAAAATAAAAAATAGAATAAAAAATTGGTCAAAAAACTTAGAAAAAAAAAAAGGTTAAAATTGACGTGTTAGATGAAGCTGAAAAAAAAATTAAAATAGATATAGTTTAATCATTAAAAAAAAAGGTGTGTGTGTGGTTTGGTTTTGTGTGTTTTGGTGGGTGGCGCGCGGTCGGCGTGGTGGTGCGTGCGTGGGGGGGGGGGGGGGGGGGGAAGGGGTGGAAAAAAAGGGAATTAAGTGTGTTTGTGAAGCTGAAAAAAAAACTTTTAAAAAGATATAGTTAAAACATTAAAATAAATACCAACTAAAGCTACCATCAAAAAAGTTTTTAGGGTTTAGCCCCCGAATTTTGAGAGGAAACAAACATAAGTGACGAAGGGAAAAAAAAAAAAAAGGGGGGAAGGGACCGAGCGTTGTTTTCCAGCGACAAACACGAGCACCCGTCCTTTCCAAAAACCCAGTCCTGCGAGGTCAATATTTTTTGACGAGTTCATTTTTTTCTTTAGGGGTGTCCAAAAAAACTTTCAAAAATTTTTTCCCCTGTAAAGTTTTCCAGCGATAAGTTACACCTCAAATCGTAATGACGCGGCCCGTTGTTCCCCCACCCAAAACCTTTTTAACAATACTTTCCCTTATATTATTTTTCTCTTTTTTTTTATTTATTAATTAATGATCAATTTTTCCCCTTTTTTAAATTATTCCTTCATGACATTTTCCCCCTTTTTCTTTTTTTCTAATTCCCACACGTTTCTTTTAAAAATATAAACGAAAATTTGTTGTCTGGGTCTGGTGTCCGCGATAGGTGCGCCCCCCCGTGTCGGAATCCCATCACTATGGCACAGTTTTGGAACCGGGTTTGACCAGGGGAAGGTTTTTTTTAGTAGCCTATTAGCGAGAATTATAAAGAAAAAAAAGTGGGTTGGGGAGAATTGAGGAAACCTTGATGTAGGCCCCGGGCAGTGTTTCCCCAAACCCTTTTACACCTTGGAGGAACCCGTAATAATTTTCATTCCAAGGAACCCCTATTATATAGTATACTAATATATATATATAATATATAAAATATTTTTATATATATATAATTATTTTCATATATATATTATAATATATAATATTTTAAGAAAAGTTCTTGAGAAATATAATTCATAGAAATCTACCAATTACACACATGTCTGAGAGTTCACACTAAAAAGTCAATAATGTTATGACTTACCTTCAGTGTGACACTTGGCTTGTTTCTCTTGCGTACCTGTGAAATTTTTTGCGAATTTTTGACAGACACACACACAGTTCTTCCCGACAGACAGAAGACGATTTCTTGATTTGCTTTTAATGACGCCCAACCCCCAACCCAATACCCCCAACCATCACCCCACCCATTCACTCACCCATTACCCATCACCCTACAATCAGTGATTCCCAACCGGGGTTCCGCCGACCATCACCAGGGGTTCGCCGAGAAACCGTAAAATAATTATGTGCTATTACAAAATGACAGATCTTAATTCTAATTCATAATTCCTACTCAACAACACGTCACAAAACTTTCCGACACCAACATACGGTACGTGTCAGTCAGTACAATGTATATAGTAAGAGAGCAAATAATAGGCATAGAATTAAGAAAAAAATAGTGTTATTGCCGGTGCGGGATACGCCCTTCATTCCTACTCCGCAAGTTTGGCGACCCCAGGGGTTGGGTAGGAGGGTGTAGAGTACCTGTATTTGAGTACCTGTATTATATAGAGTAGCGACAACTCGATTTGTGGGGCCATCTTGGTGCCAAAAGGGATCCTCGTTCACCCCAAAACCCGGGGAAGTTTTTCCAAAGGCATTACCCGCAGTATATCATGTTATACATGTATAAAGGATAGACTGTTATCTTCGGAAATGTTTGTTCTATAAGATTATCACATAAAACATAGTAAAACACATTAAATAAAGGTCATTATGAGACTCTGAAGAAATATGATGAACTTAACATTCACTTAAAACTCGTCGTCATGTATAACTTTGTGGGACAGCTTATAAGATGGCAGATATCAATACAAGCAGAATTTAATTAGCTTTCCATTGACATATTTCGTTTTCTGATACATACAATAATACCATGCAAAAAATTAAGGTTAACTAAATAAATTGCTCTTCTCCCGATCTCTTCCTCTCTCTCCGTGAAAGAGAGAGAGATATAAGTGAAAGAGAGATGAGTGAGAGATATGAGAGTAACCAAAAAAACTTTATAATTCTCTCTCTCTCAATATATATATATAGAAAAAAAAAAATATATATATATATATTTAGAGATAATTTGAAAAAGGTTTTTGGTTACTCTCTCATCTCTCTCTCATATATCTTTCCCTCCTCTCTCTCTCTCCTCTCTCTCTCTCTCTCTCTCTCCGTGAAAGAGAGAGAAGAGAGAAGAGGAGAGAGAGAGAGAGGAGAGGAGAGGAGAAGAGGATGAGAGGGAGAGGAGAGAGGAGAGGGGAGAGAGGATAGAGAGAGGGAGGAAGGAGAGAGAGAGAGAGAGAATGAAAGATAGGAGAGTAACCAAAACCTTTTTCAAATTCTCTCTCTCTCTCTCTCTCTCCCCTCCCCTCTCTCTATATATATATATATATATTATAATTTTAATAAATAATATATAAATATTATAATATATATAATAATATAATATATATAAAGATATATATAATTTAATATATATTTTATATATATATATTTATATATATTTATATATTATATAATATATATATATATATATATATATAAATTTTATATATATTTCTATAATATATTTAGAGAGAGAGAGAGAGAGAGAGAGAGAGGAGAGAGAGAGAGAGAGAGGAGAGAGAGAAGAGAGAGAGAGAAGGGGAGGGAGAAGGGGAGAGAGAGAGAGGAGAGAGGGGATGGAAATAATTATAAAAGGTTTTTGGTTACTCTTCATATCTCTCACTCATCTCTCTTTCACTTATATCTCTCTCTCTCTCTTCACGGAGAGAGAGAGCGAGAGAGAGATAGAGCGAGAGAGAGAGGAGGAGAGAGAGAGAGAGAGAGAGAGAGAGAGAGAGAGAGAGAGAGAGAGAGAGAGAGCAATTTATTTAGTTAACGCTTAATGTTTTGCATGGTAATTATTGGTAATGTATCAGAAAACGAAAATATGTCATGGAAAGCTAATTAAATTCTGCTTCTATTGATATCTGCCTCTTATAAGCTTTCCCCACAAAGGTTATACATGACACGAGTTTTTAAGTGAATGTTAAGTTCTCGATATTCTTCAGTCTCATAATTAACCTTTATTAATGTGTTTATAACTATGTTTTATTTGAATAATCTTATAGAACAACATTTCCGAAGATAACAGTCTCTCTTTATACACCTGTATACCATGATATACTGCTTGGGTAATGCGCTGGCCTTGAGAACTTCCCGGGTCCTTGGGGTGAACGAGGAGCTTGGCCCCAAGATGGCGCCCAGTAGCGTTTTTAACATAGGGCCAATGAATGGCGTTTACCCTCTTTATAAGATAACCCTAGGAGGTTTAGCGCCCAACCCCTGTACTGAGTATGCACATACTTGTCACGAGACACCAGACCAGCCGTTTCACCCATCTTCACTTCAGTCCAGTTTGTGAGCAGCGCAAACCGAGTGAAACGTTGTGTTAGATTAATAATCGTCACCAGTGTAATTTAGTTATGGATAACGGAATTTTAAAGACTGAAGCAAATGTTTCAAATATTTTTGCAAAAGGAAAGCATGAGTCAGTGGAAGGGGAGAGTGACGAAGAATCACAAATACCAACAGCCAAATACGAGTAAAGACAAGTGAGTGATGTTAAAAAAATTCGCCTATACAATGACATTTATTGGCCATTGGCTTTTTCACAATGGACTGGAAGGATTATGAAGTTTTTTGAAAAGAAGTAACCATCAGTGGATGCAGGCCCCAAGAAGCAAGCTATTTAATGGCTGAGCTAGTTGCCAAGAGAAAATGAAAAGTCCACCCTAGTGCAGAACGCCTAATATGCCTCTTGCAAAATAATTGTGAGACATGCCAGGTGAAGAAGCTGAAAGTGGAATTAAGCAAGGTTCCTGTTTTCTGATATCCATTAGTAGGCACGTGTGGATGACCGGTTCCAACGAATATTTTGGTATTTTGTCTGAAATACGGCAAAATAACAACTTTGCTCTCCAAGAGATGAACAACTGATATAACTGGTAAAAGCCCTGCTGCTGGCATTTTGTACGATTGAAAATGAAGGTGAAATAATGGAAAATTATTTTTTTTGCTGTAAAGAACTGCCAGAAACTACCAAAGGCCCGACATTTTCAACATCTTGTCTTCTTACCTGGAATCTTGTGGTTGTGTCATGGAACCGATGCGTTGGAATCTGCACTGAGGTGGCTCCCTCAAATGATTGGCTCAGGTACAAGGCTTTGTATCCGCGTGAAAGAAAAAAGCCCTGAAGTCATAACAACTCACTGCTTTCTCCACCGAGAGGTAAAACTTTGGAAGAATTCCTTCAGCCCTATCTTGTTTGTTTCTTCCCCCTATAGCCAACAGCCTGGGGAACTGGCGTGAATACGGGTTTTTGGGTAGGGGAAGCAAATATAGAGTGATTTATTGGCTCCCAAAAAAATCATCAAAGTCACTAATATGTAAAAATCTAACCTAACCTAACCTAAAACACCAAGTATACCTAATGCTGGCACCTGACCTAACCTTAACCAGCAACGTATAACCTAACCGAAACCTTAACCCAAAGTCTACCTAACTAACCTAACCTACCTTAACCACAAAGTATTTCTAACCTTAAACCACAAAGTATTTCCTACCTTAACCACAAAGTATACCTAACCTAACCTTAACCACAAAGTATAACCTAACCTAACCTACCTTAACCACAAGTATAGCGCTAACCTTATGCCACAAAGTATACCTAACCTTAACCACAAGTATACCTAACCTTAACCCAAAGTATAACCTAACCCTAACCTAACCTTAACCACCAAAGTATACCTAACCTAACCTACCATAACCTAACTGGACTTAGAATTTTTTGAGACAGCCATATTTCATAGCGCCGTGTGGTTACCAAGGCTGAGCCACGCTGGAACCTTTACAGATGTGAAGTACAATAGCATAGACAATACAGTGCGGTAGTTTGATTTCGGTCCTAAAGCCGGAATGCTGAGTTTCCAAAGTATTTCCAACTTTATAAGCCGCGGCCTCTGAAGGTCTCGCATATTTGCAAGGTTTGTGTGAAAACATGCATAAAAGATCACGTGACCTTCTCCAGCACACAGGGCTCGATGGCTTTCGAGAGGTAAAGTTTTGGACAACGGGTATTCCGAGCATGCGACAGGAACTGCTGCTTTTCTTCAAAGAGAGTATAAATCCTTTCTGTGAATTCTTGATCTACAAACTGGCAATGGAAAACTAGCATATTTAGCAGATATTTATCAGCATATAAATAACTGAACCGCAGCATGCAGGGGTGCTAAGAAACATTCTGACTTCCACAGACAAACTTCTTGCATTAAGATAACTCGGCTGTTTGGAAAAAGCACCTTGCAAGAGGAAACGTCGAAATGTTTCCACTCGTACTTCAAGTTCAAACTCAGACTGAAATATGAAAATGTCATTCCATTACTTACAAGTCTTTGGGATCACTGTCAGAAAAACTTCCTAAGTTAACTTCCCTACTTGTCATCAGATGGCGTATGACTGGGTGATAAACCCCTCACTGAGTTCTCACCAATTAACAGAAAACCTACTTAGTCTGCAAGAAAGGAATAACTGAGTGAACTACAGTGGCGATCGAACCTTGAAATGAAATGTAATGAAGTATCTACGTGACAAGTTTTTGGATTTCAGCAAAGCATCAGAGTATCCTGTCATCTCAGTAAAAGCAATTGATGTTTTACTCCAGTTTTCAAGAACTCTTACCTGTGTGAACAAGGCTTTCTCACGCCTCACCGTCCATTAAAAAGCAAACAATAAATTAGTCTGTGTCTGTCGGGAGGAAGAGACTGCGTGGTCTGTCCAAATTCGGTCCAAGAATTTCACAGTACGCAAAGAGAAATAAGCCCAAGTGTCACACTGAAGATTGACTTATAATGTGAACTCTCATGACATGTGATGTAATTGTAGATTTCAATATGATTATATTGCTCAAGAGCTTTTTCTTAAAAAAATAATATATATATATATATATTAAGATATATATATATATCATATATATCTAATATGATATATATACGATATATATATATATGTATATTATTAGGGTGGCACTTGGCCATATAGGTGACTTTTATTTGTATCCGAGTTTTTAGTGTGCGGTGGTTTTCTGGTTTCATTCTCGTACAAAATAATGTGTCAAAAGATTTAAAAAAATATTAAATATTTAAGGTCGCGAATTGAGGTCAAAAGTTGACATTTTCGGGAAAAAATCAACTTTTTCACATTTACTTTAAACATATTTCGAACAACCTTTCCATCATTAACATTGCATTGTCGCGTATTTTGGCTTTTTTTTTTGTCTAACAATTGGTTTCTTCACCCTTCGGTCGATCGGAGCCAGCAGGTCAGGCCAAAACAGGCAAAAACTCGTTTAGCCCGCGTTTCCGGCCGTATTTTGCCGTTGTTGGCTCAGTCTTAGTGCACGTTTCCGACCGGAAAGGAGTGTCGGTTTGGCACGGGGGGCCTTAGAAACTGTTTAACCACGCCTCTATAACAAGTTTGTTCGTTTTATTCGCCTTCTGATTACATTTTTGTTGCCAGAAGGCTGTTCCTCAGTGAATTTCCATCATCCTCATCCATTTGACATGTTTTCTTCACATTTTGACGCATTTGCATAAAATTTTTATATAATTGACTAATATAGCTTCCCCTCTCCGTTCCACCAAGTTTGCGATGGCGACGACTAGGTCAACACGACTGTGGTACGCTTGTACATAGTACACTGAACGAACTTACGGAAGCCGACTCCCAACACTAGACAAGCCTCTCCGTCTGTTCCTGCACCTTCATTGGAACTGAAGCACGATAGGAAGCCCGCGGCGGCCAAGTGATCGATGAGGTACTCGCATTCTGGGCCCGGCACGCATTCCAGTCCAGCAGCCCACGCGGGCGCGCGACAAACTCATCCGAACTCTCGATGAGTGGGTCCTCCTTGAGAAGAGCAAGTCGAAGCGCGGGCCGACCCAGGATGCGGAGGGAAGAGTCCATTCGTTCCGCATCCCTGAGTCGCCTCTTCGACATCGCGCACCAAGATGCGCTTACACTCCGTCACAGAGAAGAGGACCGGTCCTTCCTGCTGGCCCAAAAGGTAGGACGAGCCCCGCGGTTCTCTCGTCTCGAGACATGTCCCTTGCTGTCAAAGATAAGAAGGTCAAGAAGAAGTTGGATTCAACGATCGCCGGCGGCGAAGCGGAGCTGAAAGTGTGCCCTGAGCTTGACCGGTCCGTTGTTACTTTCGGGCATTCTACGCGGGCAGTTCTTCCGACTCAGTGCCAGTGCCGGCACAGTCTACCCTGCGTTTCGGCGCGCACATCGACGACGGAACGTCCTTCAACGATGGCGACGACGGAGGCCCTCAACGTCGACACATACCTCCGAGCGCATGCGGGCGATGCGTGCGAAAGTCCGTCCTCAACAGTGAACTGCCAGCCGCGCTCGACCGACCAATTTGTTTCCCAACCGCAATGCGGTTTACGTGTTGTCACTGGCAGCACGGGGAAACTTAGGGACGACCCCCGCCGAGCTGGTGCCTGAACCGCGAGCCTTCCAGGCGCGCTCGATGAAGTTCCTGAGAGGAGGCTGCCAAGGAGATCAAGGCCGCGTTCAACCCCGACCGCCGTTCTCATCGTCCACTGGGACGGAAAGATCGTCCCGGGAGTCTTGGCTTGGGAGGGAGGCGTCGAACCGGGCTCCCGGTCCTAGGTGTCGGGGGGCGAGTGGTCAAGCTCCTCACCGTCCCCAAGCTCCGTCTGCCGAGCACAGGACTGCGCTCAGGCCGTTCTCAGAGCAGCGCTGGAGGACTGGAGCTGGAGAGGCGGTCCGCCGGTCTCAGCTTCGACACCACGGCGGTGAACCCGCGGGCTTGGTTGAACGGGCTTGTACACTCATCGAGCAAGAAGCTGGTCGCCCGTCCTCCACCTGGCCTGCCGCACCACGTGTACGAGCTGTCCTGGAGAAGGCCTTCTCCACCTGCCTTGGAGTCTCCGAGCGCCCGACCACCGCTGTTCAAGATGTTCCAAGGCGGGTGGGAGTTTTCATCGACAGGACCAACCGTCGGGGCCCGTTTCACCGCCGATGACGTTTCCGGAGGGGCGGGACGAGCTGCTGGTCAGCTTCCGTCCCTTCCTCGACCACGGCCCCAGCCCCGGGCCGACGTACCGGGAACTTCTGAGCTCTGCGTATTGCTCTCGGCGGATGTTCCGAAGCGCGGCATCCGGCTTCTTCCCGCCCCGTACCGCTCCACCGGCCCAGTGGATGGCACAGCATCTCGCTGTGAAGTCCTTCCCTCCTTCAGGGAGCCAGTTCCGGCTGACGGCAGCCGAGGCCCAGGGCATCATGCGCTGTGTGCTGTTCGTCGTCCGCCCGTACGCCGGCCGCCTGGTTTCCGGACTCCACTCGCCGCTGGCTGCGCCGGCGCTGGACCTGGCCTTCGTGAACTCGCTCCGCGCCTACCCCGACCAAAGGAGCTGTCGATGGCGACAGTCCCGGTCTTCGCTGCCAACTGTGTACTTGAGCGAGCGGCTGGTGTCTCTGGCACTCTCGACCGACCTTCCCCTCGGGGTCAAGCGAACGGTCCAGGCATAGACTTGCCGGAGGAGGAGAGGAGGACGAGGACCCGCCCCCGAAGTCCGCAGTGGGCATCAAGCGCCGCTCTCGCACCAAGTACGGTGGCGAGCTTCGTCACGCCGTCGTCACAAGCTCTCTTCAAGATCTCGACCTGTGGGCTGGGTTCCTGCAACAAGGGTCCACCGACTGGGAGAGGACATCAGCTACCAAGTCCGCCGCTCGTGTAGTCCGGGATCTGCGGGTGGTGATGAATTCGCCGAGCTTGCGGTGTGGCCGCTGATGCAGGCCATACAGACCTGCCCTCACGAAAGGACGAGGAACAGCGCCAGTTCCTCCTGGCAGGTCGTTTGAGGACCACAGGGAAGCGTACCCCGACGCCCACAATTCCGACTGCGACGCGGGCTAACCGGCACATAGAGTGAGAGATGGGTCCCCCTGCCCATGGTCCCCCCGCCCCCCCGATGAGGGGGCTAATACTCTGCAAGAGAATTGGGACCTGGAGTAACCAGCATTCCGGTGTGACCAAAACTGATGAAATACCATAAACAATATGAAATGACTAAGAAATGCCTTTTACAGGCTTGCGCGGATGATCTTTACGCCAGATCCGTTCCATCAGATTTCCGCTCATGATTAACAGTTGCTTCCAAGCTATAAAAATGTAGAAGGGCATGAATCGTATGTCTGACAGCGCGTACTCATCTTGCACACTCACTCACCGGTGTGGTCGGAGGGAGGGTTTCCCTCCCTCTCCTCCCTCCCATAGGCGGTTTGACCGTTTTTTCATGATTTTGACTTAATAGCCTGCATCGTTTCCCTCTGCATCCCGTGTTTTTGCCTGTTTTTGCTGGATTACATAAATGGTGGAAACATACGGATGGCACAACGCTGTCAATCCATCATTGATCTTTACCAAGGCTGGGATCAATAATAAGAAATTTGCAAAGCTTAAAGCTAAAGCTTAGAACAGTGCAAAATTTGATCCGCCGATTTTAAGGCTGGCGGAGAGGTGAATCTCCCGCTCCAAAAAACACCTGGAAACAAAAAACAACGTGTAACAGACCAGAGCGTGGTAGAGGCGACAGCTTGAGGCCAATCTAGCCTTACAGCCAGAGAACTGAAGTGAGGAAAATCATACTCTTTTTGGGAAATGTGTTCGCTTCGTACTGTACAGGAAACTTTGAACGTGACCTTTGCTACAGGTGTTACCGGCGCGGAATAAGTCACTGATAAATGACCGCCAAAGGAGAAATGCTTCACTTTGGCAAAGAAATACAGAGGATTTGGCCTCTCGACAAGTGGCGGGCTGTGCTGTGGAGTGGGACGAAAGCACATTTTGTGTGAGTGGAGGAGGACCAGCAAAAGTGTACCGTCGTCCGGCTCAGACCCCACCGAGCCTCGCTACACAAGAAAGACCACAAAACACCCTCCCAGTTTAATGGTGTGGGGTTGCTTTACTTTTCATGGTATTGGGAACTTAATTATTTTTCCCAAAGAACACAACTGTTAACAAAGTGGTGTATTTTGATCTTTTAAAATGACCACCTGGAGGCCTGCTTTGAAAAGACACGAGCACAGATTTTTCCAAACAGGATGGAGCATCCTGCCACACAGCTCGAGATGTGATACAGTGGCTTGATGACTGCAAGATTGGGAGAATAGATGACTGGCCAGGTAATTCTCCCGATATATCACCCATAGAAAATCTTTGGGCCATCATTAAAGGCAAACTCCGCTCACGTGACACCTCTACACTCCTCAAGCTTGAAATGGAGCTCCGAAAGTGTTGGGAAGAATTTAAGCCTGAGTTCCTTCAAAATCTTGCTGACAGTGTACCACGTCGCCTTCAAAGGGTCATCAAGAGGAAGGGCTACGCAACGAAATACTAACTACAATTGTAAGTGTTGATATTCTACATTATTTTGTTATAAACATGGTGCGTCATACGTGTAAACATTCACTTTTCGGAGGCGCGCACTGATTATCCACGCAAACTGTAATCATCCAATTATAGTGTAACAACAACGTCAGAAACGAATTTGATCATCTTGAAATTTGCCCCCAAAATCTCAACTTTTACCTCGATTCGCGACCTTTAAATATTAATATTTTTCAAAACAAATTTGCATACGTTATTTTTTACGTTAATGGAACCAGAAAATCACCCGCACGCATTAAAAATAAAAAATCAATTTTTAAGTGCCACCCTAATATATATATATATAATTTCTTTAAGAAAAGTTCTTGAGCAATATAATTCATATGAAATCTACAATTACATCACATGTCATGATACATATATATATATATATATATATATATATATATATATATATATATATATATATATATATATATATATATATATATATATATATATATATATATATATATATATATAATATATATAATATATAATATTTAGTATACTATATAATAGGGGTTCCTTGGAATATGAAAAATTATTACAGGGGTTCCTCCAAGGTGTAAAGGTTGGGAATCACTGATCTATATAGTATTGCCATAATAATGTCACTGCCGTAGAAAATAAAAGGCAGCGAAATTATCCTGGGTCGAGAAAATATACTTAAATCACGAGCCATTTATTAAAGGACTACGTTAACTACAAGAAAGAAATGAACGAAGGATAGAAATGGGAAATATAATTAAGAATCCAAGCCATGCACGTCTTTGGTAGCGCTGCGGCGGCCAAGTGACGAGGTGACAGTGGTGTGACGACGGCTGACTTCCTTCCCTCCTTCCTCATATAATCATGTGTTCCCTCCATCCTTCACAGCCAACACATCCCTCCCCTCCATCACACAACTGGAAACACGGACCCAATCCTTCACCAGGCTGTGCCGCTGTACTATACCAAAGGCGAATTTTGGTGAAGAAGCCGTAAGAAGCCGGCTTCTTGCAGCTTGCGTTTTCTGTTATGGCGGGGCACTTTTAAGAAGCCGGCTTCTTACGGATTGGCCCAGCTGGTCAAGCCGTAAGAAGCCATAAGAAGCGAGAGCCAGGGCTCGCTTACCACGGCTTCTTCCCCCGTGCGAGACCAAGTGACGGGAGGGACAGAGTGTGACGACGTGACTTCCTTCCTTTCTGTAATTAATAACATGGTACCATCCATAGATTCCACAGAACGCATGCCTACCCTTACAACCACACAATGGAAATACGGAATCCTTCGACCCGGCTTAAAAACTGGGTAAAAAGGCGATTTTGGCTGACGATAGCGTAAAAACGCCGGCTTTTTGCAGTCGTTTTTCTGTTATTGCGGCTGATATATGAAAAGCCTGATTTTACATTGGCCCAGCTGTCGACCAGAAGAGCCCTAAAAGGATGAGCAGGCTGCTTACCACGGCTTCTTCCGATCGTTGCCGTGACGTAAGATAACAACAATTGGCGGGGCAAGTTCTACCATGAACCAAAAAAACCCGATCAGACGTCCATAGTTTTCAAGCTCACTTTTAAAACTAAATTAATGAAGGAATTCAAAAACCATGGACCGAAACGTTTCGCTGAAATTCATTATTTCTTTCCAATTCCCCTTGGTTTATTAAAGAGGGATCTCATAA
>JACEEZ010007163.1:0-2500 GCA_016584305.1 Chionoecetes opilio
AAAAGAGGGCTTCCTAACCAGAAAATAACGAACTCATATATCTGATTCCTATATAATGTTCACCGGTAATACCCTTTAAACTGATGGCTGCTGCCTAACACCAAACACACTCCCTTCTATGTGTTCATGTCCTAATCTTCCGACTACATTCGAGGTGTAATGTCGGAGAGAGAGCTGTGTACGAAGCGAAGGAAGTCATTTTGGATTTTCAATTTGTATTTTTTTCAAGATTAGCTGACCTCCTGGAGCAAGTTTTAATCTGTACCACAGCAACACAGAAAACATGCACCAAGGCATGCACGAGGACAGATCACTATCTAAATGGACCAAACATTTTGCCCCGAGAGTAGCCGCATTAATATTTTCTTGTGCACTTCAAATATACACCAGCGGGCGGACGGAGATCTCAAGTCAAGTAGCCGCTGGTTATCACCACTGATGTATTACTACATCAATATCATCACATAACTGTTGTTTTAGAATGTTTACACATAAAAGCAATACATTTTTCAAATTCTGTACATTGATTTACAGATAATAAATTTTCCTCTCTGAAAATACACCAGCGGCACTACGGCGGGCATTCGGGGGCAAGTTTGCCGCTGGTGGCCGCCGTTCGCCGCTCTAATGCCCACGTAGGCCCGCCGGTGGTGGTTAGCTGGGTACCTTATCACCATCACCATCACCACTCCTACAACACCAAAACCACCACCAGCAATATCACAACCACCATCACAACCAATGTCACCACAATCATTACTATTACCATCACTACCACATTACCACTACAACAACAACCACCACATCATACTTTTTTCTATCAACGTTCTCCTCGTGACCTGCTTCATAGGTTATAATGGGTCTTTCTTGTCAGCATAGACAGCTCAGGGCAAGGGAGCGGCTCCTGCCACCAGCCTTTCTGCCAGTCGTTGAATGGCCGCCGGCCGACCGAAGGGACCCCCACCTTTTCCGCGCCTCGGCCTCTCCCCCATTCTACCTCCATGGTCCCGCCCCGCAGCCGCCTGCTGGGAGGATTATTACCCTAACCTAACCGAACCTTTTAACGGGAGGGGCTCCGTCCCCTTCGATCCCCTGACGGGAATATCTACATAACCGAAACTTAACCTAACCTTAACCGGCGGCAGCGACCGCGCAGTTCTCGTCCACTATAACCCATTTAGCCCACATGAATGCGTCTTCATCTGTCGCTGTTCTCTTCTAACAATCACCTCCTCCCTTTTCATCACCAGTAGCTAGGTACATATTGCCCCTAAAGTTAAAGCAGTAACAAGTCATCGCTTCATCTTTGTTTGCTATGGTTGGGTGAAGCGGTTGGCCCAACCGTGTGCTAGATGTCTTGTCAAACAGGTCAAGCCAAATGCCTGCTCGGTTCCACGAAACAGTCCCACGAAACGCCTCGTGTGATACCCGCTTCAGCAGAGACCTGTTGAGGCAGGTCTCGGCAGTAACTATTGGCATGTTAAGAAGTAGCTACTACGTAAGAGAGAGAGAGAGAGAGAGAGAGAGGAGAGAGAGAGAGAGAAAGAGAGAGACACACAGAAAGAATAAGAGACAGACAGACAGACAGACAGAGAGAAAGTCACAACTCGTAATTTTGTCCCTCACACATTTTTCAAAAACTTTGATGAGGTGTGAAGTGAGAGCAGCAGGTCTGTAGTTCTTGGCCAGACTCTTGTCCCCTCCCTTGTGTATCGGGCTTACAGTGGCTCTCTTCATCAAGGCTGGCACTGCCTGCATCCATAGAGCACCTCCATCATTTGCGGATCGGAGGTGATCGGATGGCTGGGAGTGATATAGTATAGACAGACAGACAGACAGACAGAGAGAGAGAGACAAACAGACAGACAGAGAAACAGATCGAGAGAGAGACAGACAGACAGACATACGGATCGACAAGCAGAGATAGAGAGAGACAGACAGACAGACAGAGCGAGTGACAGACAGACAGAGAGAGAGACAGACGGACAGACAGACATAGAGACAGATCGAGAGACAGACAGACAGACAGAGAGAAAGTCGCAACTCGTGCTCGCGCCTTCCCACAGCCACCAAGATGGCCGACCCACAACAAATGGACGTGGACAATAGTTACAATTCGGACGATGACGACGTAGTTATCATCGAAGACACCACAATACCTAACGAGTGAGTACTATCATACACTCCCACACCTTTATAGCGCGTAGTTAACCTTGTGTCACCTTTAATTAAGGGTCTATTAAGGGTTATGTAAAGACGTGTTTGTAGCTCCATATTTCAGGGTGTTTTGGTGGGTTTCTGTGGGAATTATCGTTTTTTTTGTGGGATTTTGGTGGTTTTGTGGGATTTTGGTGGTTTTGTGGGATTTTGGTGATGGGGGTGGAAGAAAATTGTCCGAATTGACTTATTGTGACGTTATTTTTTTTCTTTGCGTTAATTTTTTTATTATTATTTTACACTAGGACCAGAAGGGGTGCAGTCAGTTCGTACACAAGTTGTT
>JACEEZ010007163.1:7500-10178 GCA_016584305.1 Chionoecetes opilio
GTGCCCTGTGGCAAAGGTTCACTGATAAAGGGGCTCTTAGGATGCACATGCTCACCCACACTGGGGAAGAAACTTTGAGTGCCCCGGGGTAGGAAAACATTTACCCAAAAGAAAATCTTTAAAACACAATCCTCACCCCATGGTGAGAGAAACTTTGATGTAGGATTGAGGAAAAAAATTTTCCCAGAGAACCACTTAAAACACACATGCTCACCCCACTGGGGAAGAACTTTGAGTGTCAGGATGCAGGAAAAAATTTGCCCACAAGAGACTCTTAACACAAACATCCCCACCCAACTGTGAGAGAAACTTTGATGGGCAGGAGTGCAGGAAAACATTTACCCACAAAAAGCACTCTAACAACACACCTCACCCCCACTGGTGGAGAAACTTTGGTGCAGGATTTTCGGGAAAAAATTTCCCCAAAAGCCTCTTAACACACCATGGTCCCCACATGTGGAGAAACTTTGAGGCCAGGATTTAGGAAAAACTTTACCCCCAAGAGCCATCTTAATCCACAATGCTCACCCACATGGGGAGAGAAATTTTTAGTGTCAGGATTAGGAAAACATTTACCCACAAAAGCAATCTTAAAAACACACATGGTCACCCACCTGGTGGGGAAAACTTTGAGTGCCAGGAGGTAGGAAAAAAATTTACCCAGAAAAAGCCATTTAAACCCTTTCTCACCCCCACTGGTTAGAGGAAATCAAGTGTGTATTGCGGGAAGTGTTTTTCCTAGCAAGGGGGGTGTTTTAGGGAATCCAGACCCCCGTGAGGAGGGAGTGGGTGTGTGTGGGTTTGCTTGGGTGGGGGGGAGGGGGGTTGCCAGGGATTACAACGCCCCCTTGGAGGTGTTAAGAATATCAATAAGCCACTTCATGAAAAATTGTGTTCAATGTTTTTTTTCACAGATTACAGAGGGGGAAAACAAAAAAAAGAGATGGAAGAGGTTATAATAAGAAGTGTGTCAAAGGGTTTTTAATAATAGGTTATTAATATGATAATAGGTTCAACATGCCGCCAAAGAACGACAAAAGCAAACAGTATTATTTACCTTCCCCCTCCTCCTCCTCTTTTTTATTGGGACTTCTCCTCCTCTTCCTCCCGAAAGTAATATTGTAAAGAAAGAATTAATAAAAAATTTTCCCATTAGATTTTTATTGTTTATTATTTTTTGCCATACAAATTTTTTATTGTTTTATGCTTTCAATGATAAAAAGTAAGAAATAAAGAAGAGAGAGAGAGAGAGATAAATTTAGGCAGATTTTTAAAAGACCCCATAACAAAGTTGTACCCGTTTTACGTGCGGGTTTTCCCTCGCCGTAGCCTTTTCCTCGCGTTTCCCCTCGTTCCACGTGTGACCGCCCACCTCCTACCTTCAAGAGCCTTACCCTACCTACCTTACCCTCCCTTTAGAAGCAAAAAACCATTCCTTAAATTCAGCTGCCCCCCGCTACTTCTTGGATGTAAAAGGGTTATCACATAACCGGATCACCCTCCCCCCCAAAAAGCCGTATAGCGGGGTTTCTCTGTAGATGGAAACAAGACCCCTAGTCCACCACCTCAATTGGTTTGTGGGGGGGGTGGGTAGATTACTGCTGAGTCCCTTTATGTTGACAGCGACGAGGACCCCGTATACTGTTAGCTATTACATTAAAAGAATTAAAATTTTAATGAACAAATTAAACCGTAAATCCCCGGGACCACTGTATTATAGATTTTTTTTATATCTTCTAGATAGTATATTTATAGTTCTTAATTTAGGTACTTTATGTTAATATTTCTAGTTCATTATAGTTATATAACAGGAAAACCTCGTTTATCCGGGACCCTCGGGGGGGGAGCGCATGCCCATAACTCATTTTTTCCGGGGGGGGGTTTTAGAGTTCCTTATGGAATCGCCCAAAATCCCTTTTTTTTTTTTTTTTTTTTTTTTTTTCTTCTTTTATTAAAATTAAAAAAACGGGCCCAAGGGCGCAACAAAAAAGGGAAACAAAACCCGCTTGTTGCCAGTCCCTATAAAGAAAAACATAAGAAATAAAATAAAAAGGGGGTGAGCCAATTTTGTTTTGGGAGGGGTCTTGTTATCTTTTTTTGAAAAAATTTAAGTCTAGGAAAGTGTACAATAGAAAGAGGAAAAAGATTTTTGATTACCATGAAAGGGATGAAAGGGTTTTCCAACCTGTTACCCCCGCCAATTTAACTAAATTTTTTTGCTGATTTTCCATTTTTTTTAAATAATTATACCTAAAATTTAAAGCCCGGGGTTATCCCCGCTGACCCCCAATTTCTCGTAGGATGGGCAAGCTAGTCCTCGTGCGCAGCCACAGCACGAACATCTCCTCTCTTTTTCACGGGTCTCTCGACAGCCAAGCTAGCCCGGGTCCTCCCCGCTGGAGGGCCCCAAAAAAAAAAAAAAAAAAAAGCCTGGGTCGATTGTGCCTTTTTTTTGAGGGTGCCGTTGTTTTAAATGCCCGGTTAAATGAGGTTCTCCGTAGTTAATTATCAAGTTTTTAGTTAGTAATTGATGGGATTTACTAACTATTACTATAATAAAAACAAAATAAAATAAAATAAACATATAAGTGTTTCTTTTAAACCCTGTAGTTTTTCTATTTGTTCTTCTTTTTTTTCCTTATTTTTTTTGTTCAAAAAGGTTAATTTTTCAAATTCTT